>QYTT01081538.1:19007-37113 GCA_006980735.1 Dasypogon diadema
GCAATTTTTCAAAAAGTATAGTGGGCTGCACTCTTGATAATTACCTAAAGTTTAGAATTGCGCTAATGGTTTTCAAGATAATCAATGGATTAAGTCCACAATGCTTGATTAACTGTGTAAGTTTTCTGTACTCGGACCGTACGAACAAACTCCTCATACCTTGGCATCGAACTCATTTTAGTACGAGGTGCTTTTTCATCTGTGGTATCAAGATTTGGAATTCGCTTCCTTCTGATATCCGACGTTTACGATCTGCTAGTAATTTCAGGAGAATGGCTTTTGATTATTTTGCTAATATATAGTTCATTTTTCAGAAACCTACTTAACTTGTTTTTCATCTTTCAATCTATTCTGAAATTTCCTTTTCATTGATCTATTTATTTTTCTAGTTTATTTTCCTTTATTTCTTAGTTTTCATTAATAATTGCATTTTTTTTTCTTTTTTTTTATCTTACTTTAATATTATTTCTTGTTGTTATTTATTTGGATTTTTAATATTGGTAATGGCACATAATAACGAGTTTGTACTCACTTGTGCGTTGTAAATAAAGTATTATTATTATTATTATTAATTTAAAAATAAATAACTCCATTCGAATCATATGCCAAACAACAAAGTTTATTGAATGTAGGGTAGCCAATTGTTCTGTCTAAAGGACCCCACACTTTAATTGTGGAAGTTGATTCTAGGCAGAATTGGAAATGTAATACCTTCGCGAGCTGAAGGAAATAAATTGGGATATTCTCTCAAGTCGCACACTTTTACACCAATAAGAAGAGGTTTTCATATTCGCACTCACTTGCTTCCTTGAATCGTAAATTTTAAAAAGTATAAATTTGAATCGTAAACGATAATAATTTGTATTACTTGCATATTTTAAATCATTCGATTATATAATACGGGAGATCGTTATTATTTGAAGAAAGTTTTGTTAGTTAAATAAATATTTAACAGAAAATAATTTTGAATATTTTCCATGTAAGTTTTTTTTAATTGTTTTACTTGTTTTTTCTATATCTTTCTATTTTAATTCCAAGATTTGTCAAATGTTCATTGAAAAGAAAAAAACTGTTAGAAGTTTTGCGATATCACTAGCAGCAACAACACAGATATTGGACAGACTAAAGGAAGAAAAGAGGACATCAGCTGTTTCAAAGTCAAAGAATTTAAATGAGGCTACTATCAACAAATATATATAATAAAAAACCCAACTTTTAACATTACAATCAAAACTTTCCATTGACCTTGAAAATTTATATTTATATTTCTCTACATATGAAGGAAAAAACAAGGAAATACATTTATGGCTCCATTAACAAACGTGACAAATGCATCAGCAAAAAGTTTTATATCTTTTTTATTCCGAGAAAACCTATAAAATCATTGAATTTTATGGGTCGTTATGAAATCCTCCAGCCCACCAGGCTTTTTTTTAAGAAAACAAATATTCTAACTATGAATTATGCCATTTGTGCGCTTTCTGTATTAGGGATATCAAAACAAAATCATATACATAGTCATTAACACTAGAAAATATTGCAGCTGCTCTCAGCGAAATAAGTAAAATTCATTTGATTGTTTTATACCGCCGTGGAAGTACTCACGATTTTCCACTTATATTCTTTCCGTTTGATAATTTTGATATGAACAATTCCCCCATTTTTGTTATCATTTATTATCAAAAATTCGTCGAACAATTTATCTAGTTTCTTACCGGAATGCAAACAGATTAAATATAATTTTATGATAATACCTGTTTTCATTTTAATGTAGATTAAATATTAACAGACAAACAAGACCATAGTTGCTAATTGTTATATTATGCTAAAGAAAATATGAGGAATTTTATATACAGGGCGTCCCAAGCGGACACTCTGAGATACGTATCCACGAGATAAATCAAAAATTGTTTGGGGGTGAGAGGGCTGATTTTTTGTCGTCTTTTAGTACGAAGGCCATATAGTTTGTACTAAACATTGTCTAACGATCTACTGCTATATCGTAGAGAACATTATTGGCTTTCAATCGAGTGCTTACTCGTTCTTCTACTCCCCTTCATTTAGCAGGTAGAAATTTTCAAAGCGTCTTGAGATTGGATGTAAATAAAATATAAAAATTGAGAGAAAAGAAATAATTCAATAAAAGGTGTTTTTTTCTAAAATCAAATAATAAAATTCCTTTAGAAATTAGAGTGTTTTCAAAACTTACGGAGCTCAGATTAAAGATCGTTGATATAGACTACAACAGTTTTCCTTTAGTGTAGCTTATTAAAATATTATACTAACACACAAACACAAAGATAACACCGACTATCTAAAGTTATTACCAAAAACATAAATCATCTGTCTAATTAATCTATGGACGAATTTGCTATCTCATAAAATGAACTCGTTCCTGGGGGTCTCTGGATCCACGCTACAAAATAACAAAATAAAATTTTTGAACATCATGCAATCAACTTGTAAAACAAAAAACTATGGAATCAAATTGCTGTTCCAGAGCAAGCAAAAAGTTGTTCTGAACCGATCATCAATCAGCAGTCACCGACCACATTTGTGTGGCAAAGGTAAAATCGGCCTTCGATTTGGTTTCATTTGTTTTACCTTTGCGCCTGCATTCCGTGCATTCTTTTTGTGATCGACATTGTTTCTTTCTCAAGAATTTGTCTACCGAAATATGATCTGAGGGCCTTATTAAGAAGATAATCCCTTTAGGCCACAATCCTCTGGCGCTTAGTTTATGTATTTTTCGAAGAAGGAAGTCGTTAACAAAGCCTAAGCCATTTATCTTAAGAATGTTTACAACAACTGCATGTTGCCAGGGCACAGAAGTAAGGGCAGCACTTGCTTAAACGTAAACAGACAGCATCAGCGTTAATAAAACTTTTTCCTCCTCTGATACCAAAAGTGTAAACTTGGGAAAAATGCTATGCCGAAGGGTAAACTGGCGTACAACATGCAATTGATCAGTGCGCGCATGTGCATTCGATTATTACCCAAGGGCCAGTGCATTGACACCATATTATGGTTTCACTTTCAAGGCCTGCTTTAGCCAGTGATAGCTTTGAGGATAGGCTGGGCATCGGTTTCAGCCCACGTGGATGCACATAAATTTCACAAGCGTACGAATACGAACCAGCATTGCAAAGAATAGCTCCATTGTCGACTATCGTCGACGACTTATTGCAGCGAATTGAATTCAATTAAAACGTTGGAGTGCCCCCTTCGGTGGAGTGTGGAGATACCTATCACAGGTATTGCATCGAATGCTGCATAATTGAAGATCAAATGGCGATAAAAAGCAATTGACCAACTGCCTAGTGGGTATATTGGGATTTTGTGCAAGCTTCGGCATTAATTTACAGTGAGTGATTAAATCGAAAGGGTTGTTGTAAGAGGATATCGATCAATGGATTTTGCTCTGTACGTGTTAATTTCCTTTGGATAAATTAGTACTTAATTTAATCGTAAACTCTTACATGTTCTTATTCAGCCCAGTAATGACTCAGTGCAATGAATGATATTTTATTATACTTGAGCTAATCCGTTGAAGTCTTGTTAACTTTTTACTACTTTGTTGGTTATTAAGGGTTTATCTTCTAAAGGAATTATAATATACAGTTTCAAACATGTTACATCGATTGTAGGAGGACCAAGACTGAAATTGAACAGGATAACCCAGTCGAGGACCAGCCGTAAAGTCAGTTAAGGTCGATAAGAGAATAGGCTGACCTAGATGATCGGAATTTTTCTGCTGACTACGGACAAATCACTAGATCACTGGTCATTGGGATGTTGAAGCAATTTTCACATCTATACCCTGAAATTTTTTGCCCTTTTCAAAACATGTGATCTTTTCGCACCACACCCACAGCTGCACTAGAAGCTCTTCCTGCTGCTGCCACCGCTGGATCCGTTTGGAAGAATATGCCAGTGGAGGTGGTACTCAATATGCATCGGGGAAAAAGCTGATACCTTAATAGCAAAATAGAGGGCGGCTATAGTATTCCAAGGCCCTAAACCACATCGAGGTAAGCGTGGTGAAGGATCTGATTGAGTAACATTTCGTAAAAGAACACCAAAATTGGTGGAAAAATATCACAACATGAACTAGGCCGTTGTGTGGACCGACCAAAGGAAAGGTTTTACATATGGAGTGAAAAATGGTTAACTTCTCTGCATACTGAACACGGAAGCTCCGGATATTATATTAAAATGATGACCATCCTAAAGGGTGATACATGCACTGTACGACCTTTTCGAGCGAGAAGCATGGCTATCACAGGCTGCTCCACTGCTAGCATTGGGCAGGTATCATATAAACAAATGCTTCCAATAACAAGAATCGTCGAGGTTAGGGAATTGGTTAGAAACATTCCAATGCAAATCAGCTAAAACGACTGCTGGCAAAGGGACGAAAAAGGATCAAAAGGTAATGTTGAGAACATTACTGACGTTCGCTCTAAGACAACGCATCTGCCTATTGATTCTGCTCAGGAAATTTTTGACTTTGATGTTAATTTATTTTATGAGAAACTTTTCGTCTGCTTTATGTATTGTATCTCCAAGTTTTGTGGCCTGAAAGAAGCGTCATGAGCGACAATGTTTATGAGTCTTATTGCTCACGATGCCTGCTAAGTTGGAGACCTTTTAGAGCCCTTATTTGAACACCACGAAGCAATCCTTATGGGATAATCCGAAACTTTTCTGAAATTTTATCAACCTGAAGCGTAACTCTGATGGATACCCTTCCTCACTAATTTTCGGTGATACTTCTAATGACGATCGTTAGACGATTTCTAATCTTTTTGTATTTTACTTTGATAACCCACGTATTTGAGCTATGTCCACCTTTAATCTCCTATTTTTGAACAACCAGAATAATCTTGTTTGATCCGTATTGCCGGTTCAGAAATATTAATACTTTTCTTTCCTTTTTTATGCTTTTTTTTAGATTTCTCTAGGCAAAAACAAGTTGAAAATTACAGGAAATTTCTCAAGCTACTATTACCGTCACAAAATTAGATAATAGCTTTCGTGTTCCAAGAAAGAAGGGACCGAGAATACGAACAAAAATTGCCAAGAGCAAACGTACAATCTGCAAAATTATCTGCTGCATCCATTTTAACGCTGGATAATCCTATCCTACGCTGTAAATTTGAGCCCCTCGTCGTGAAACTATCGCCCACCAGGTCTGGCGGTACTTTTTTCCACATTTTATACTTTTTATGCCCCATCGCATTCAAACTGAGCTGGAGCGCTCCCTCTGAGGAATGTTTTTTGTGTGGCCGAGGCCGTACTAGTACTCCTCCCTCAATCAATCCTCAGTCGGTTCGGATGATGTCATATGGCGATGAGGAATGAAAAAAGATCCCGTGCTAGCGCTCAAAAGTAAATGTAAAAGGGTGCGATTCGACAAGAGATGCAGGCAGAAGTTCAAGCTGGTATTCTGCATTCGGTTGGTCTGAGCCTGATCCAACAATCGCGTCTAGTCAGTTGGGAGTCGTAGTTCCACAGTTTCGGATTGGATCGATCGGGTCACCGGGAAGTACTATCGAATAGATTACGTTCGTGCGGATCGAAGTTACGATTGACTAATCAAACGGAAATAGGTTTCTCAGGGGGCTTTTGTTGACCACTCGGTGTGATCCCCCTTGCATAACGTTCGTAATTACTATCTCGGGGTATTGCACCACTTAAGGACTTAACGCAAACAACAGATCTGGTGCTTTCTGTAAGCGACGGTCTTTGTTTTTATTAACCCCAGCTGATAATCTCGCATGAAAGTCGCAAGTGGCTGGGACTGGACTGGGAGCTCCAAAAAAGAAACAAGGCGAGGGCGAACACTCCCTTTTCGGTTTTCCGTTTTGCCTTCACTTGGAAGCAATTCAGTACCCATTCGTCGAAGACACGCACATCAGAGCACAGTACTAAGTGAGCTGTGAAAAGCAACAGAAAACGGAGCGCGTCCACCTACTGCGCGCGAAGGCATATTGGGGAAAACGCCACTACAGGTCAGCACTTTAGCAGGAAACATGTCTGGAATCTCTAATTAATCGCGGCAGATTACCATTCGGGGCGACAGGAGAATGACCCGGTAAAAGTGCAATTCGACAGTGAACAATTCTCAGCGCACTGAGGTAAATATCTGTCAACAGAAGTCCAAGAAACTGTACTCACCCCGTAGTACTCTATGCCGCGCAAATCCTGTTCTCCTTGGTGTGTCTATTTCCGGAAGTGCCTGTGAGATGTGACAGTGCCGATCGCCGAACAAGAACGGCAATTAGAGTGCGGTGTAACAAGTGCTAGATGTTTATCGCGTTGTCGTGACCTCAAATTGCCATCGAAGTAGTACCTACGTCACTCCACTTGTTTCCACCGGTCTAAAGCTTGACGTTCACTTCCAGCTGTTAGAAGAATAGGCCGTTGCCCTCACGGAATATAATTACTACAGTATGTACTCGGGCTGGCGGTTTACTGGCTGCCCATCCAATACGTGTTATCTTATCAAGAATATTCCCCCAGACTAGTTTCACACGCGAGATAAGGCGCTTCTAGTTGGCGTTCTTGCGCCAGATCAAGACTTCATTCACCACACAAAGATTTTAATGAATAGCAGCGCTCCCCGACTCCGCCTGTACTGAACGTAATTGGATGAAACGCGAACTAATTTGTAACGATTTCGTTGAAACAACTCCCCGGGATGTTGCGCAAAAATATGTAGCTCGACTGCTGAGTGCCAAGTGGGGTGGTGAGAGATGTTATTTTCTGATTATAATTGGATTTGAAAATTGACTTGTAGTTTTCTCCAACTCTTTAACAATAAGTAGACAATAATACAATATCATGTCAAATTTGACCCTCAACTTCACTTGATCTTCATGCAAAGAGTTATCAAATTACTTTGAATCCCCATATCCAATTTTAACCTTTTGTTTATATGAAAGAACTCTTTTCAAACTAGCAATTATGAAAAAAATGTTCATTTAAGGATTTTAGAGGGTTTAAGGAGGTGGTAATTTATTAAAATTGCTTGGAAGATATGACTCCATGTTTTTTGTGAACGAGTTTATTTTTATGATATAACAGTTCTTAATAAAGGATAAATATATCCTGGCATATTGAGCACCCCTATTAAGTCGAATTAGGTTTTGTTTGGTGCACGCATAAAATTTTAGTATCTATTCTACATAATACATCCACCCATCGACTTATAGCACAAAAATCGATTGGACGTTATATTTCATTTACAGAATAGATTGAAACTTTTTTCGAATGGAATGCAATCTTGTCCGGATATATTGCAACCTTGTTCACATAGATTTAAATTTTGTCCGAATAGATTACAACCATGTTCAAATTGACTGCAACCATTTCCGAATAGAATGCAACCTTTTCCGGATAGTAAGTTTTGCTCGGTTATAAATGAAACTTTTGATAGGAAATTTAAAAACATGAGAAAGCTTTTCGAGCATCTACTTCTGAAACAGAATTTTGCGTAACGGTCATCATTATAAGAAATTGATAAAAAATTTGAATTTGAGTGAAATATTGTGAAACGAAGATTGAAACTAGAAAGCAATATGCGACCAGTTTCTGTGAGAGTGCATCAAATTACCACAGAAAAATGATTTTTCTTGATGAATGTGGATTTAACTTGCATCTAAGCAGATGGCAAACAAGGTCGAAGAAAAATACTCGAGCAAATGTTGTTATTCCAGCGATCCGCGGGCGTAAAAGCTCACTCCGGGCCGTAACAAAAATGGGGTTAGACCCTTCAATGGGGTCTAAATTAGTATTCTTCATTAAATATGTCCGTAAAATGCTTGTAAATTATTTTTTAATAAAACTCAAGATACATAAGCAAAAATATACATAAATATAAAAGTCATTAAAAGCCAATTATTTTTTTTACACCCAGATCCTTGAGACCCAAACCGCATATCCTGATTGCCATTCAGAGCGTGCTCTCAGACCACCATCAAACCAAAATGCATCTACTGCTTTTGATTGAAGAAGTCGAATAAAGCCATCTTCAAAGTACTCTTCCTTCTGTAGATGGATTAGGTAATCAGGTAGTTTGTAGACGCCCTTGTGTCCGATATACACCCATAAGTACTTCAGGCAGGTATTTGTCCATTGCATGTTTACTGAGGTATTAAAACGATTCGTCCATTCACATCACAAACCTTGACTCTTACTCAGATTGAATCTTGCACTTGTATTACACAAGTTGATGAAAAACCTTCGTCAGCACACAGCACAGCGGAGATTGGGAAGTTTTAACCTGATAAATGTTGCAAGTGAACCACAATTTTTGGCATGAAATTACTGTACAACATCCCAGTGGCTTCGGAAGTACAATTCCCGTCAGTAGAATTGTATTACTACTGCGCGGTATCCTAAATTATATTCATAAAAAGTATCTAAAAATGTTTTTCATTCTAGTTGTTCTTCATACGTCCAATTAAAAAATAAATTTGTTAATGTCATATCTATTTCCAGATACTTAATGTGATCATTTGGTGCTTAAAACCCACAAAACAAGATGTGCTACATAATAATTACGGGAGGTGGACTAGTCTGGTTCATTTTGAGCCTCATAGCGGACATGTTCATAGCATCGGCCATAGTGACACCAAGATGGCTAATCGGACCCTCGGGTGAAGTAGAACAAATCTCAAATTCAAACATCACAACATACAGATACCCGTCTGTAGGGATCTATACAAGATGCAAAACTATGGAACATGCTGGATACCACTGTGGTCCATTCGATTTAGATGGATTTGCCACCGATAGTGAGGTATATCCTTCTGCATGGAAGGCGGCTATGTTTTTCATATCGTTAGGGTTTGCTATCCTTAGTACAACAGTACTTTTCACAATAATCACATGCTGTCGACAATCACTTCTGGGAAAGAGCATTCACAATATAACTGGATGCGCCCAAGTTGTATCAGGTAAATTTGTTTTATATATATACATAAATAAACTTAAACTCTTGTCTATTATTTCAGGTATTTGCGTAATGATCTCAGTTTTTCTTCATCCACTTGGGTGGGGCGCCAACCGAGTCATGGACTTATGTGGACCTGATGCTGAAGCATTCTATCCAGCAATGTGCAGTATGGGTAAATAAATTTGTCAAGCCAACTTGAAATAAATATGAAGATTAAACATAATTTCAGGATGGTCCTTTTACTGTGCAATTTTGGGGGTCATTCTGTGTTTCACTTCTGCTGGAATAAGTTTAAAGGCTGAATCAGCGAACATGCGATCCAGAGTAAAAAGACGAATCGAACATGGCGAAAGATTAGTATGTGTGCCTTGAGGAACTCAAGAAATTAAACGCTTTTTACATTCGTATTCGAACTATAATACTCATTTTAATTCATCCATACATGACACAAAAGTGCACAAATTTTTTATATACATATTTATTTGCAAATAAGTTAGGTTAAGTCAAAAAAAAAAAGAAATTGAGATAAAACGTACTAAACAAAATTTAAAAATTCAATCAACAAAATCCAAAGATTAAAGATAGGTAGGAGAGCCATGTATGTCGGTCAGGCTGCATGGAGTCTTCTGTTCGAATATTTTACACACGTTTCGACTCCATTTGCAATAAAACGTTGTAAGAAATGTCAGCGGATAAAATAAATTAATTCGACAAATTCTATTTATTGCGTTTACCTTTTTTCGGTTTCTCATTCTGTGCCACAACTGCAACGGAATTCTTTTTGGGAATATAGACACCATGATCTGTCTTTTTGAGGTGAGAGAAAAGTTTGTTTTTGGACTCAAATGTCGCTTTACAGGTAACACAAGTGTGTTGCACATCAATAGTTGGTGGTGTTTCAGTTTTTTCCACTTTTTCAATTGGCTTGGATTCATTAGAATTGTTGTCTTTCGCCTGAAAAGGTTGTCCAGCACCGTTCTTTTTTAGCACACCCTTCTTTGATTTTTGTTTTTTCTTCGATTTTGAGCTATCATCCCATTCGTTCTCTTCTTTCGTGATCTGTTCCAGCAAATCCGGAAGTTCAGTGGTGTCTTCTTCAACGATTTCCACCTGCGGTTTTTTCGACTTTTTATTTTTTCTACTTCTTGATTTCACTACTTTTGCTTCATCAGATTCTGATTCATCAAGACTTGATGTATTTTGCCTATTTTGCTGTTCTAAAGATTCTTTTTCTTCCCGGAAGGATTCCTTTATGATTTCAATATTTATTTTGTGCTTTTTTGAAGACTGATGATTGAGGAAAGCATTTTCATTGGTGAAAGCTTTATTACATGCTACGCAATAATTAGAGTCCAAATATTCAAATCCGTTTTCTTTATTTTCTTCAATTTCTTCATCGGCTAGAACGATGTCATCGTCTCCATCTTCTTCATCGGAGTACGTTTCACTCTCCGAATCATCATACTCTTGCTCCAGTTGCCGAAGTTGTTCTTCATATGAATCATTCAGATTTGTATCAGCATTTTTCTGTATTTCTTCCAATTCCTTTTTCCTTTTTCGCAGCTGTTCAAGACGATTTTGTTCCTGTTTTTGACGATTGAAAGCCGCTCTTTCTTCTAGAAGTTTTTTATAAGATTGAACTCTTTTATCTCTTTTCCGTACAAATGAAACTAAATTTCGGACCTGGAATTAATGAAATATACTTTAGATACACATTTTACCGAAAATATATTTCTTATTATTATTCAAAATACTCTGATGAAATGAAAAGCGCTGATTTGTTCGCTTGCTATTTTTTCAATGAAGATTCAAAATGAATCCCAAGCATAGCCGAAAACGAACATCGATCCTTAGAAAGCTGCTCTTGAAGCTAACATTTCAAATAAAATTTCTTTCTGTAGGGTTAGGCGTACCTGAATAAAGTATTTGCAAGCATCTTGCCATAACTAAATCTCGGGAAATGGCTTCTTCATGAGTTAACTGAAAATCAAAAACGTTGGAAGATCTGCTTTTCACTTAAGTCGCTTTTAAATATGGCAATTGCTTGTGATTTGTTGCCGTTAATCGCTAAATTATTGCAGTAACCAACTGCGAAATAAGTTCAAGGCAATGCTGTAAGCGTACTGTGACCATTACGAAATCCAGTCGTTTTTTAGGATGAAAATTGAACTTTTTTATCAGATAGCTCTCATCAACTTTTCATTAAACCCTTCATCCATTCTCTAGATTATGTGTTGCTAAATAAATGGGTGTACAGGGGTAACCGCAAGGCACCTTAAAAAACGACCATCAGGCGATCATCCCTCCAAATATTATTATTTCTTTTGTAATAAAAATATTAGTATAAAGTTTAGAATTTGTGCTATCGAATAAAAGAAAAGTAGAAAGCAAAATATGCCTTTTAGTTGAAAAGAAAATTATGAAAACCCCTATTTTTACGGACGCCTGACTGGGTGTAATCCCTCAACGAAACATATTTTCTTAAATGCATTTTAAAAGTGCAAAATTTATTTATTTCAGTTTTAAAATTACTTCCAATATTCACTGTAAAAACAGCTATTGAAACTTTTATCTTGTAGGAATACAATTTTTCACTAGAATTTTGCAAAGAACGGGAAAATTAGAGTTACAGAACGAAACAATTTATTTTGTTGAACGGATTTTTCAATCCCTTATTTTAATTAAAACATTGTACAGAAAGGTATATAGATGTAGAGAATTATTTCGCCTATAACTATTATAACTTAACACAAACGTCAATTAAAATTATTTTTAAGAAACCGTAGACTATGGCGTCTATGATGCACACAGCAAAAAGACAGAAGGAAACTTTCGCGAACAGGAAATTGGAAATTATTTTTTGCCAGACAAATAGTGCAAATTAAGCCAGAATTTTTATTGTGAAATTTTGCTGTGTAGCATTCCAAAGACTTCGTATTCCAAATAAATTAGTATGCCCTTTGCAGAATTCAATCACCTGCTTATAGGGAAGCAAATCTGCAGAGTTACGTCTCATCCAAATTTGTTTTCTGCACAGGCATATGAGACAAAAATAAATTATTCAAGTACCATTAAATTACACCTGGACATAGCAAGTTCAGACTGAATATTTCCCGAGTTTTACATTGAATCCAATATCAAACATAAAGCTATGATGGGTATCATTGGAATTGGAAGGAAAGTACGGTGAGAAATCTTTTAAAATACTGTTTAAGAAATTAATTTCAGTTGATTTTGTTGTTTCACAACACTAGAAAAATCCAAATAATTTGAATATGGTTCATTGGTTCATTTTAAAATCCTATTTCCAACCCGGGCTTGCAAAAACCATTTCGACACAAATTTAAAATGCTATGGGCATAAAACAGAAATAAACAATTCCTAAAAAATGAATTACCTCTTCATTCCTTTCCCGTCTGGCTTTTTGTACTACTTTTTTCATATCTTTTTCAACTTCTCGCAGGATTCTCCTATCCTTAATTTCGTTAATATTATACGGGCATAGCCAGGCATAATTCTTCTTGGTACAATAACTTTGCCAATATGCATAAAATGGTCCCACAACTTCTTCGTAATTACTCTGTGAATTACCAAACTTCGGGATGCTGGCAATTTCTTCTTCATCTTCCATAAACTCAGCATCTTCTGCTGCTATTTTCTCAAATACATCAGAGTAAATCTGGTAGAAACCTCCAGGATCGTCGCCATAGCCTTTGAAGCACGATACTGTGAAATACTGGAACAAATCCAAACAATTCTCTTGATAATCCGAATTTTTGCCCCGCAGTATTTGGTCCCGATGGTTATCATACCAAGCTCTTTCGTGTGGATCTGATAGAACTTCATAAGCCTGCTGAACTAATTGAAATTGCTCCTTAGCCTCCTCCGGATCATCGAGATTTTTGTCTGGATGCCATCTGAGAGCTAATTTACGGTAGGCAGTCTTAATTTCACTGTCATCAGCATCTCTAGACACTCCAAGAACTTCGTAGTGGCATTTCATATTTATTAAAATACAAATAAGGAGATTTCTCTAATTTTTCACAATTTCACGAAAACCAACCCTTGATAGCCATACGTCCCCAGTTGTCAAAAGAAATGTCAAAACAAACAGCTGATGTAAAAGAGCTGCCAGTGTTAAATGGAGCTGCTGGGACTTTTTACAGGAACAGGTTGGTGGGCATAATGCAATATTAGAAAAGCGGGAAGTATAAAACCATGTACTAATCCTTGGATTTGTAAATTAAAATAAAAAGTTATCTAGATGCCAAAGTAGTGACTAATAAAAAAAGCTGTCGGTGTTTTCATAAAATGATCCTTAAAAATCCTTAATTACCATTTTATGGCTATGCTAGATAATTTTATGCTCGTTTTTTACTTAGCAATTCCGTTCCACAGTTTCCTTAATAAAAGAAAAACTCCAGTCTCACGCCAATTTCCTTAAATATGTCTCCATGGCATGGTAATACAGTTGGTCAGCTTTAAAAAAGTATGCAAAATAATGTACTGAGTAATATTTTTATAGAAACCTCGGTTATTGGATGTAAGTAATTCATACAAAAAAAATTAAAGCCACACACACTAAATAAACACTTAAGGAACAGCCAAGTACTAGAAATCCGGTAAGCCGAAATAGGGCCAAACTTAAGGAAGCCACGCAATCTTAAACGCCAGTTTTACGTGCACAGACGTTACTTAATTTGGGATAGTAAAGCGTCCGAAACACAAATGTAGCAAAATCTGTGTCTTTACTAATTTCAAGCGTGTATTCCGTGATAGTATGTTCACCGATAACCACAGCCTTCACAGCCCACCATATATTTTACCTAGTCTCGCTTTAATAGTGTCGCAACATTTTATATGTCTACTTAGAATAACTCCGAGATCGGTTACCTGGCATGTCTTTGGTAAACTATCAAATATACTGATGGTGCATCGGATTTGACCTACTTTTTCAGAGAAATTGGCTAAGTTCAACCCAATGATGCATACAATGGAGCTTAGGCGAAAGGAAATTATTGAGGAGTTGGGGATTATTTATATAACCTGACAAATGTTGCAGTTTTTAGTGCAACATCCTTGTAAATACGGAAGATGTAGCTCCGGTCCTTCGGACGAGACAAAGCGAGTAGTGGAATATTGCAGACAGGAAAATAAATATTAGATGTGACGTAAGCGTCCATTACACACTAGTTAGGAATTCTAAAAGAATAATTTAGAAATTACTAACAAAGGAAATGATCTCACCTTCACCAACGTTGTTCGCCAGGAAGTATTAAACCTAACCCTAGTTAGTGGAAGCCTGGTGAACGTAATAATAAATTGGCATGTGGTAATGAATTATTTGGCGTGGATTTAATGGAATTCGAAGTGGAATCAATAGAGATTCGCAGGGATTTTTATTTTATCTCAACTTGGCCTTAAAATTTAATGATAGCTCCTAATGAAGCAAATTGCCTTGTAAAATTCGGAAAGGATAAAAGGGATGTAGTCTCTAATGGAACAGGGAGCTGGAAAAGCAAGGATCTGAAGCTAGAAGGCTTTATAATCAATCAAGAAAAACAAATTAATCAATAATCAATTAATGTTGAGAGGGTTGAATATAAAGAAAACCTAACTAAACACAAGAAAGAATTAGGGAGGTCCAAAAGAAGAACCTGCAGAAAACACTTGCAGGAAGTAAAAGGTCTACCGACTATGGCAAGCCTTCACTGGAATTATGATACTTTTGCAGACATGCTTCTCGGGTTGCAACTTAATTGTAGATAGTGATGCAGTGAAACTCCGCATGTCTCTTCATGAGTAACGAATTGTGGGACCCACCGAATGCCAGCTCGAAATTAGAACATCTCCATTTTCATGCTGATGGGATGCAGCTTCTTGAAGGCACACTAACATAAAATATCAGTCGTTCAAATGGGTTGTGAGGAGGAGATGGAAACCGTGACGCATTTCTTGTGCCATTTTTGGCGAAAAGATTTAGATACCTGGGAAATCACTTCTATGATGAACTGGAGCAGGCAGGCGAAAGGGGGTGGGGGGTCATCCTGAGTTTTATCGGATCGACTGGGCGGCTGGACTGCTAACAGTACCCGTCCCCCTTCTTTATTTGCTGGTGTGGATGAATAATGAGCCTCGCAATGGCCTGAGTTCGAAGAGCTGTTTCTGTTCTAATCCGTTTAGCACAAAAAAAGTTTCACCAAGGCATCTACAATACAGAACATCCTAAACATGCACCAACACCATGTTTATTCAACTTATTGTACCTTCTCTATCCCACCACCTTCTTCATTCCTGGTATTTTGTAAAATAAGGCAAAACAACACATCATCATCAACTAGTCTTTTACAAATATTTATTCCGTAAAAATTCAGTAACAAACTAAATTAAAAGTAAATAATTAAGTTGAAATAATGGAAGAATTTCACTTAAACTATAAGCAATTGTTATTCCGTAATTCTACAGTTCATCGTGCTTAGGTCCTGAAAACTCATCGTGTGAAATGTAACCATTTTTATCTTTATCTTCATGTTGGAAAATCTCTTCAACAAGTTTATCGTGCTCTTTGATGATTTCCTTCAGGTTATCATCGCCTGGCTCTTCTAGTGTTGACATTTGTTTCTTTAAGTACTCACTTACCTAAAAGAAATAAAAATTTAACTAAAAGTATTCGAGTTTCTGCAACAGTTTGAAAGTAAAAAGCAGAAGCGAAACACATAGAGCTTTGCGGGATTTACTTATTTACAACTTGATAGAATACTTTTTTTTACTCCATTCTTTACTACAAAACTTTTCTAAATTCATTTGTAATATTATGATGTGTAAATAGGAGAATAAGTACTTGCAATTTTTACAATAAAGAATGGAGAAATAAGAAGAACTCTGTCTCTGAGTACCCCATACAACAGAACACCTTTTAAGAGCCCCGCGGATAGACCCAGCACAAAAAGAATATCCCAAAAAGTATAAACAAAATTGATCCATACATAGGAGTTTACCTCTTCACGACTCAATTGGTTGTCCTTATTTTCATCAATTTCTTTGAAGACATTTGTTGTTGGTGGAGAGTTGCCAATGTTGATGAGTTCAACATCGAAAATTAAAGTAGCACCTCCTGGGATAACATTACCAGCTCCACGATCTCCATATCCAAGCTCTGGGGGAATTGTTAATTTCCTTCTTTCACCTGTTCGAAGTAGAATTTGTCATTAGATTTACTCTGGATATATTGAGATTTGACAAAAGTTTTACCTACGCACATGTCCACCAAACCCTGATCCCATCCTTTTATCACTTGGCCTGCACCTAATTGGAATGTAAACGGCTGATCTCTGTCCAAACTGAAATGAAATAAATATAAGAAAGAAATTAATAAAATTCTTAGTTATAATATGAAATTATAATTAGTGTGCTACTTTTTCGCTAAAAAACTGGCTTAAGACAAGGAGGAGAACTTCTACACGGACAGCTATTGCCTAAGCTCACACAGCACAGAAGGAAAATTTTAGGGAATAGGAGATTGGGATATTTTAACCTAACAAATGTTGCAAGTAAGCCATATCACTAGGATAGGGCTTCGCAAGTAAGATTCCCGTGTCTTAACCACTGGTGCCCAGAAAAATCACCGCGCTCTTTGAAGGAATTGAACCCACGCCAACAGAGGAGGTAACGTTTCTCGAAATTCACGCGAATCTTCTCATTTCATGAGATATCTACAAAAATCACATTTCAGTTCAATCCAAATATTTTGAAATTAATGATATAATTTATGATATTTAGCAGAAACAAATCAAAAACTGGGTCCTTTGAAAAATTTGACAATAGGAGTCGTTTTTTAAGTTGTCGCAGTACAAGCCTTAAAGGCTGGTCCACCCCAGAAGCATTGAGGAACTAGAAGGTATGGTCCTTCTGTATTCAAAATAAATCTTGAATCTTGTGGAGAGTCTCTGGAAAACTTATAAATAGACGACACAATAACATCATGATGATAGCTTCGCACGGGAACATGAGGTTCCCGCCGCATATAATCTTTAAATTGGCTCTTGATTCCACATGCTTCTGCAATCTGGCAACGAGATAACTTTTGAGGTCACTGCGATCCCCTATAGGAGGTCATGTTGTGTCTGATTCAAGATAATACTATATATGGGCTGACGAAGTATATAAGCCCAATTTCGCCTATCTTAAAGCATTCATGAAAAAGAGTTCAATATTAGCGCTCTTCTTCTTGTGCATGACTTGTAGTTTCGAGGGTTTTGGCAGCATTCGTCTTGGGATTGTTCGGACTCAGACTCTTATTGGGTCTCATTACTTTTAGGTTGTATATTATTATAGATATTTTTGTTGAAGATTTTTTTTCTCTCTCTTTCTTTTTTTATCTTCCTTGACTTTGTATTTAAATTCAATTCTGTCTTTGTAGTTTTAAACTTTAGATTTAATCGCATTAACTTTAATATGGAATTCCCAGTTTATTTTACATAATAAGATCTTGTCTTTGTGTTGGTTCAAATATGCTCATGTTCAGTTGAAAAACTGGAGAGGTAAGCCGATGTTTGGTAAACTGGAGAGGTAAGCCATATTTGTTTGGTCTTTCTTCGGATGACTTGATGTCGTGCATCAAGACAACTTTAACATTTTTAAAAGTTTTGGTCTAGTCTTATTAAATGGATTTTATCACATAAGATATATGATGATTGTAGCGGGGTTAGAATATCATAATGGTGTCCTTATGGCAACGATGATAGTTGATTATCAAGATGTAATGATATTGAACCCTATGTGAAGTAGGTAGTACCGTTTAAGGTCAACTTATCCTCAAAAAGCGGAAACTCTAGCACATTTTCGCTTTGAAGCCTAAAAATTTTTATACCCTTTCAGTACGTAAAATGTAAGCAATGAGAAATGACTCCAGTATCAGGCACTTGACACCACATTTATGATTATTAATATTACTTGCACGTTATGTCATGAGCCTGCGAAACGGCCCATAAATTATTTTTATATACCCCGCTATAAAGGTAACAATTAATTCTCTCCGAAGAAGTAACATTTCCATCCGCAAGGGATCCCAGTTTTTAAGAAGAAAGAGACGGTGCCTGTCTGTAGTCACTAGGGACCGCATTATCCCCTTGTCTGAGATGTAGT
>QYTT01081538.1:45063-55861 GCA_006980735.1 Dasypogon diadema
AATTTTACCAAATTTATCTCAATTGCAATGTTGTCGAACGTTGCATTGCTGACTAATGCATTATTTATAAAATTAGTTTTATTATATATGTATTATATTACCCACGTCGGTGGTCAAGCGGGTTGAGGCTCACGTATACAGATTTTCTCCCCTGTTGGCGTGGGTTCGAATCCTGCCCAGGACACGGCGATTATTTGGGTACCAGTGGTTGAGGCCATTCTACTGACAAGAATTGTACTTGTGAAGCCACTAGAATGTTGCAAAGTAATGATTTCATGCCAAAAATTGTGGCCCATTTGCAACATTTGTCAGGTTAAAATTTCCCAATCTCCCTTTCCCAAATTTCTTTCCACCTAAGCTGTGCTGTGCGCATCATAGGGTTGCCCCCTGAGCTTAGGCAATACGTTAAAAAAATATATATATATTTATATAGTTTAAAGCTTTGTGTAATATTTAAAACCTTAAATAGATGTTTTAACAAAAGTTGAAATTACCCTAATAAATGACTGGAAAAATTTTCAGGTTCCAAAAATGAGGGATTTTTTGATTGATTCAAGGGATTTTTGAGGAAATTTTGGTCAGAAAACTGGGAACAGTGGGAATATGCTCGAAATTTCTAACTTTGGAGGTACGCAATTGGAGAGGCAGCTAATTCTATACAAGGATTACCTTAGCCAATGATGATGATTTAAATATACATATAACGACCGAGCTTATATTAAACTCTAAAAAAAATAAATTTTCCCTAAAACGTTAAAGGAAGTGTAAGAAGGTGTTTCAAATAGACCAATCGGGTCGTGGTGCCAATTGAAAAAGTTTGTCAGCAAGTCACACCCGTAAGGTTGTGGAATTAATTCGCTCAAGCATAAAACCTATCAAACCACGACATAGTACTAACAACCTAGCTAACCATTCATTGAGAAATTGATTATTATTTGCTGTGCTGCAATTATTTCCTAAAGTTAAAGTGACCTTTTTTTTAATTTAAGAAAAAAGAGTAGTCGTTTTTTATTAATATACATTTGTCTCTCTCTATATATATTTATAACCTACAATTCGTGGGTCTATTAATATGACAAGGAATTGTATGATAAGAACTGTATCACCAGTTATTGTAGTTGTCTGTATAAATGTCAGTGGATAAATATTAGTTTTAAATTGATAATTCTCTGTAAGTAATCCTTTTATCTTACCCCCAGCACAGTTTGAATCGTTCGCATAATTTATGTAACTGATCGGAAAAAAACGTAAATCACTTTTTCAAAAAGCACGTCTACTTTCTTCATACCACCTTGGGAGAACCAAATTCCATAAAAATAAATAAATTTACTTCTAGAAGGCAACTTTAACCCCTTACCTAGGACTGAGGAAATGGTGCTAACTTTCGAGTCAAACCACGCAATATTTGTACAAAATCATCAACCACTGAAGCCGATAAGGTACTAAGCGGGAGCAAAAGGACTGCCCATGTTCATTTCACATTATTTATTCATTGGACCAGAAGTATACACTGCCTGAGCTATGATTCTCAATACGAATGGAACCTGGGAAGAAGATCCTCATGTGAAACATTTTTTGAAATAAAATCATAAAATTTAAAAGGGGAAACGTCTTCAGGAAAGTATTTTTTCCAATCTACCCCCGGTGTGCATTAAGAAGTTTTATTGCTTCTACTCCAACCGATTGCTTAAAATTTGGATTCTTGAGTGATTTCAACATTTAAACATAGGAAGAGTACATTTTCTTCTGAAGGGAGTGCACAGAACTACATTATTTGTAAAAGTATTGTAAGCGATGTAAAATTAGGACAGGTAAGCCGTTTTATGAAGTTAAAATTTCAATGTGATAGTACAGCTTTATTTTATGCAACGAATAATTATTTGTAAAGTATACTAGTAAGTACCCTCTTTTAACTAGGAATACAACAATCTTTTAAATGTTTTATCTTAAATATTTTGGAAGATAATTTTAGAAACACTCACAGAAAAGTGAATTTAACTCCACAAAATTCCTATCGCTCTAAATCAAGTGTGTACTCTTGTAACTCTAAAATAATGTAGCGTAAAAAACTGCTCAGACGGACGTAAAAAAGAGGCCAAATGATGAACGACATAATTTACACTACACCAGACCATTTGGCAAACACTTAAAACATCTTCCCAGTTCAGCTTCTCTTAGGAAAAGGTCGGAAGGAACCAAGATAGGTGATGTTCTTCCTTGAACAGTTGTTGAATATTTGACTCTGTCACCTTGAAAGAATTTATCACACCGTAATATTTTGTTGCAACATTTTCACCTGGCGAGAGAGCGTAATTCTCAACCAAGTAGAACTTACCTACCCATTTTGGACACCAGTAAAAGAAAGCACAAAAGTATTTTATGGCACCATATCAGACTGGTTCGTTAAGAAATCATATGGTGTTTGAATGAGTCCATGTCCATTGGATTGGATGTGTAGTAGAGGAAAATAAAAAGTATACGAAACCCGCGGAGGGAACGATTAGCATACAAAAGATGTGAAAAAGAAGCTCAGTTGGATGACCTCTATAAGCCCAGGTTGAATCTTAATTGAAGACGGTGGTAAATATCCGTGAAATCATTAGAAAATTGGAACAACCATTGTTCTTCGTGGGGAATAACATGCACAACTTGCTTACTTTGTTCATTTTTTTTTAGCTTTTTTTTTTAATTCTATTGTAAACCGTATTGGAGACTTAAGAGAAAATGTAATTTTCTAACTATTTTTAGACAACAACAGAAATAAACACATATTTTTTTGTTTACGTTATCAAGAGCAAAGTACAATGTTATCATACATTTTTTATATGTTGCCCAACACTTTGGACTGTAGAGAAAAGTAAATTGTCCGACAATTTTACAAGTGAAGAGATTGTGACTCGGTCCAGGAATTGAGATGCTTCATAGGTTGCCGGATTTGTATGACTCTCTTCATGAACTTTTTGTTGTTGGACAGTCGCTAAACTTTACAGGCGTCTTGTAGACGTTAAAATAAGACTTTTTTTAAAGGTAAGCATGTGTCCAAAAATACATCCCCTCCGAGCTGGAACACTTCCACATTGTTACTCTGTTCGCGCAATCAAAGCATTGCCATCACATAATCCAAAGATGTTATGAATTTCAACATATTCGTCGTCAGAGAGGTGACACACTTTAATTACGTAAACCTCCATAAAAATAGCAAAAATACAGCAGATTCCAGATTCCTTTTACACATTCTTACTTGTATTCAGTCGGTGAATTCCCGAACTTGTTGTAGATTAAACATCGTGCATTTTCTACCTCTTAATACGAAAACAATAAAGAAATTTCGAAATACAATAATGTTTGTCATTTTTAGTCATTAAGTGAGGCAGGTATTAAAAAAATCATCTTTGTATGGAGGATTTGTAGGTGACATAATAAGGAATTCATTTATGTAAAAAAAATAAAAAGTGTTAAAGGAAAATGCAATTTGACCTAAAATTTATTGAAAAAAAAATGTCCGATATTTGAGAGGCAATGTTTGTTAAGTGGAAACATCTGCATGAATGAATTGGATACCTAAATAAAGTCTAATCAATTTCCTATAAAATAAGGCCTACTACGTATCCGTACGTTCAATGGTTCCGAAGATATGATTTAATATATACTTGTAGGTACCAACTCGTATTTCCGTAGGTTATATATAATTTTTTTCTTTAAATGAGCCCAGGTAACCATCTAGGTAGTAGATAAGGACTTAGTGTAAGTAAAGTTAAATAAATATACCACACAGTCCACCTTGAAAATGGCAAAATTTTGACGGCGATTATAACACTTCCTACATCCAACTACACAAACTTTGTCCAGTTGTTTTTAAGTTTCGTTATCGTACTTTAATTGTAATGATAAATTACCTAAATTACTTTAACTAGAAATAATTGTTTACGCTTCGGAGGAAATTAAACTTAAGAATATGTATCTAAATTTATGAAACAACACTATAAGCTTTAAAATCCCTTTGACCAACAAAGCAGCAATCTTCTCCTTTCCGTAATTAATTTTCTTTACATTTTTTACGGATAACATCTGAGAGTAGTGCTTTATGAGTTAAGGGTTAATATGCAGGCTACGTTTGGATGCATGGTTAAGAACGTATTTTTACTAATTTCCGGAAAACATCACCCTAAGCATTTAAGATCCCAGCAGCCTTGGTAAAAGGATGTTGGCTAGAGGATGTACGGAAACATCCTCAAAGATGATGCATCACTTGTACAATATCTCAACCACCCATTCCATTCCGTGCATCCAACCCTCAAATATGACAAGAGCTTAATTAATACGCTTCAAAGACGAGAAATTTAAATTTAAACAACTTAAGTGGTCGAGAGACTGACGTAAGAATATTAAAGGGCGCAATGGAAAACATTTTTCCACTTCGGAAAAAACAATACACCGATGAAGGGGAAGTTGGGTGACTATGTCTCAGAGTTTATTTCTGAATAATGAACTACTTGCCCTGATTTGATTTAATGCAGTTTACCGGCTGTGCCTTATGTAGAGGGTAGCATCACACATGCACTCCATGAAGCCCGGGGCGAAAACGGAGCAGCTTTTACCCAACCGTAATAAGCTGCAGAGGAGAGATGCCGGCACAAGAACAAAGTTTTGGGAGACACGTTATCCAAGTGAAAGGGGTTGAAAATATTTTGAGTAAATAAATTATAAAACAATTTCCGATAAAAGCTTAACTTTCCGTCTCCTTGTAAAGGAACCAGTCAGTTGGGGAAAGTCTGAGACGCGACTCCGGCAGTCTTGCTCCTGTTACTTGGGGTTTTTATACCAACTCCAGCCTTTAACTACTCAGGTATTATGATTCAATTTATGTCGTCAGGTACCCTCTGGTCTATATATACCAAAATTGCTCGGGGAGGACACTCTTTTCACCGCTTTTCAGTAGTGTCACATTTGGGAATAAATTTATATCGGGCGAGATTTTCCATGAAAAACTTTCAAATTTTGTTAAGCAATTCTATGTTCGGTTAAACTTTGTAATATCCGCAAAATGTTAAAAAGAGGGGAAGAATTACAGAACATTATATGAAAGTGCGACCCCATGAAAAAATCATTTGCACTGATGAAAATGCAAAAATGAGTGAACTGTGCACGAATTAATTTAAATTATACAAGAAACCCCTGGCTAAAGATCAGGACCGAATGTAAATAAGTCAACCCGATTTCTTACAAACAAGTTGCACTTGAACAAGTGAATATTGTGCGTGTTCCTTAAGTGGCACTGGTACGTGATACGAATAACACGGCACCAACATAGGTCTCCGTGTTACATCATCTCGAGGCACAGCAAGACTGCGAATAAGTGTTAAATTGGGCACAGAAAGAGAGTCTTCCAGGTATTATTCATGCAGGTGGCCTGGAAAGAGGTTGCGTATCCTGGATACGTTTCAGTTCTAATTTCATCAAATTCGACAATGTCACGTAATCATATACAGATATGCTACTGCGCTATTTCACATTAATGTTTGCAGAGTTAATGAGAAAATGATTGTGTCAATTAAAAAACATCTCCAGGTCTATGCTGTGGTCTTCTTATATTTTATTGGCAAGAAATTCCTGCAAAATTGTCCAAAGTCTCCAGTGAAGAAAGGTGAATGGCAAATAAAGCTGTAATGCCCGTGATCCCTTTTATAATTAATCAGGCACGTATGCCATTGTGTCGGTACCTGATTGGGAACCGGGAGGATTTTATTTCCCTCATTGTCCGGAACATTTTCCGGTTGTATAAACATTGAAAGGAGGTTTGCATGCATCTGACATTTTTTATTGTCCTTAAAGACAGAAAACGATCCGGTTTCTGGGTCCGGATGATATTTTCCTGAATGTTTAATTGGGAAACTATTTCATCTTCGGCCTTTATGTTTCCGGGAACGTAATAGTGTCACGTGGACGGACATCTGCAAACCGTTTTCTCGATGGCTTGACATTATTTTTGAGCAAGACATTTTTATTTACAGGAAGTTGAAGTTTCAGAGATGTTCTCGTTTTAAAAGATCTCCTCTTTCTTATAGTGACACTTTGCACTGCATTTCTCATACAAAATTAATCGCCTTTCCACCCTGTGGGCTTTACAGCTATAAAACCACATTTTTAACCAGGCCTTGAATTATTTAGCCCCTTTTGCCATTGCTACCGAGACAACACTACCATGGTGGGAGCTCTAAACAAATTTGCCGCATTCTCAAACTCAACTGCTTCCTTGTAAAAAAGAAAGGGGAATTGGGTGGCTTTTGCATGTGTCCCGAGGACAATTCGCTATCAACTGTGGGATAAGGCAGCCCTTGTAGTTTTGAGCTTTGGGAAATAGGAGCATGTGACTGTGAATCGTGGGAAGATGTTACTTGCTGAGCCACCTTAGCGAAAAGCGCAACAACAGCCTCCAATTTAGGGTAATGGATAAACAGACCCACCATACAGATGACCTACAGCATGTAATTTTAATTGGCGACGATGTACCTTATTGGAGATGAAGCTTAAAGTGTATTCTTAAGTCGAGTGCATTCATTAAAGTTGAATTTTACCTGTCTGAAAAAGTTGGAGACATATTTTCTAAATAAAGAACAATTTCAGGTCGTCGTTGTTATGGATTCCTCCGTTACTGCTGATTGGAGCGACAATATATCTAGAAGGAAGAAATTAGTTCAGACGAGATTATGTATATCTGAAAATCAGGATTTCTGATTTAGTGCAGACTAATTTTTAAGAAATAAACATTGCTCTCTACTATGGACTGGTTTTCTTAGATGCAATAGAAAAAATTGTTTCATGTGCAAACAGAGCAATAGTAAAAGGTTTTTGTTAGTAAATGAAAAATCCTTATGGCGAGGATAGTTACCATGGATCAGGTCAATTTGTTTCCTTTGCAAAAGGAAAGTAAAACACTACCCTCTATGACAAGAATCGGTTCAGTAAGTATGAACAGAGATAAGTTGTTCTGAATAATTAAAGCAAAAGTCAGTTAATAGTGATTTTTTGAATAACTACTTCCAATTGATCAATGACTGAACCAGTTCTGGGTAATGGAAAATAGAGGCAATTAGCTACCACCTATGACATCCCTATGTAAAAGTAATGCATTTTTTGCACAGGTGGTAATCTAAGTCAGAATTAGTTCTGCTTACTAAGAATTACTTGCGGAATCTGTTGAGTAATGGCTTCCCTTCACTGCTGGGTAGGTTAGCGAGCTCTAAGTGAAGAAGTTTTTCTACGAGATGCTATTCTTGATATGTAAAGAATTGACGAGACAACCATGTATTTAATGATAGCTGTTCTATCTCTCTATTTTAAGAAAACAACTTCTTATGTGTCAATATTTCTTGTGATCTATGTAATATTACGTTTCTAATAAGAAATGACAATACATCAGTACTCTTTCCTATAATTATTTGTAGGAAAATTTTATCAGCACTTTAGACATGATACGAGTACCTTTATTTAGAAGTGTAAAGTATCACAAGAGATAGGGATTTCAAATACGGAAACTTTACAGCATTGCCCATATTTCAATAAATTAAGTAAGTATCAAGTAAATCTAAATATATTCTTTGCTCAAGTACAGTAAAATAAATTTAGTATAATCTTAATGCCTTATTTATTTCAAGTCCAAATGCCAATATTAAATATAAAGTTTTCTTATATATATTAACGAAATCATACACTTTGTCATTCCTTAATAATTAGGTAATGTTACATGTATGATGTATTTATCTTTCAGGGAAAATATTAATATAATAAACCGAGGGGAAAAATAATCAAAACAGATATGAGACAAATTGTTGCTAAAAGTAGGAAATGAAAATTCACGGTCGCACGAATCAAACAAAATTAATTGACTATTAAAATATGGGAAAACCAAAGACTATTAATGAAAACTTATGATAAACCGGCTAAAGAAATATTAGAACAGATTCCCAGTTTATTCAAATATTTGCCCACTACTTTTCACGTGCTATATAGATTATCGATAGCGTTCGTTCCCTTTAACTCCTTATCAATTTGAATTCATAAGATTTATCTGTATGTAGTTTTATTTCAACATGCTTATCTCGTGAGTATATGCAGTGCAAATGAAGATATTACATTGGAATATTATTTTCAAATTCTATGAATATCATGTTGATAATAACTAAAAAAACAGCTATGTAAATATGAGAGAGGAAATACGCGTTCATAGCATTAAAATAATCTTTTATCTTTCAACTGTGAGCAAAAAGTTCTGAAGCTGTGGTAACTTCACAAACGCAGAAAGATAGTAGTAGAGTGTATTTGAAGCTGGATATTATAGGTATGTGTGAGAAAATAAAAGTTTCTGATCGATAAAAATATCCAAGAATAATTCTCTCAGATAGCAGTTTTTTTTTAATTTTTGGTTTACTATGACATTGAATGTAAACCAATTCTTTTCAAAAATTATTTGAACAGATTATCTTGCTTCTAGTAAAGTCAAAAAAGAGCAAATTTCTTTTGAAATGCAATGTATACTTCCACAACTTATATGGAATTTATATGGTTTGTAAATCTGCTATAAACAGTCCTTACAGACTCCGGATCCTGCCAGCCAGCATCTTCCGAATTATTTCTAAAAAAATCAAGGATCTTGGAGATCTGCAACGTATTTACAGCTCAATCCCTACACTTCAAAAAATGATAATTTGTCTAATATTCTCCTAAAATAGCAAGAGGAAGCTTTCCGACACATATCGATTGTGTGCATTATGCAGATTTAGAGTAAAAACCTGACTCATCTACTCATGCATTACATTAATCGATTTAAACGATACTGCCAAATTTTATTTAAAGAGTGTTCTATTAATGAGGTTTAGAATCTACTGGGTGTTGGCTCGGAATCAAAGAAACAGATGTGCAAGAAGTGCATATGATAGTTGTATAACGCTTTTATGTAATAAAAATTGAAAATGGCAGTGACAACATGGCGGAAGAATTTTATCATTTATGATTCGAATCGATTCAAAATCGAAATCAGGAGATTTTCGAGGTCGCGGATTATAAATTTTCGGTTGAAATATAGAAATTTGAAATGGCACTGCCAATATAGCGGATGAATTTTGTTATTTATGGCCCGATTCGAGTCGAAATTGATATTTTGGGGTTTCCAGAGACACGGATTATGAATTTTTGATTCAAATTTAGAAACTCATAAAGGTGCCACCATTGTGGTGGACAAATTTTATTATTTACCATCCCATTCGACTCGAAATCGGTATATGAATGTTTTCGGGATCACGAATTACGAAATTTAAAAATTCAAAATGGAAGAATTTATCTGATTTGCCTCAAAAGCTCCCAACAGGCTGTCGACTGACACAAAGCTCTATTCTTGGGCCATTACTTAATAAAAATAAAAATAACATAAAAAATTAACATAACATCTCTATTTTCATTAATGATCTCCCTGATGTTAGTTATGATTAAATGACTATAATGACTATATGTTGATTTTGGGATTTAATGTCCCAATAAAAAACACATTTTTTAATTTCATTTCAATACGTCGACCACCACCGTCCAGGCATTCTATATAATGACCGGACATTTTATATGTAGATTGACCAAAACTTGTTAAGGGCTTTTTTATAATTACTTTTCGAACGGAAATTCTATACATCGCCCGGTCATTTTACAAAATGTCCACGTTAAACACATTGCCTGTAACATGTATAAATTTTACAAAAAGAAGAACTTATTATAAATTGGTCTCCAAGTAGCTAGGACTTAAATATACCACAGGGCCAAAAAGAACTTCTATTAATTGGAATACCTGAATATGATAATTCACCAGAAATTACCATCGATAGCAGACTGGACGTTATATTCATGACAACACTCATTTTACCGTATCTTTCGGGTCTCTGTGAAAATTTTAATAAACTGGGACTGAAGTTCTAACATATCCTCTGTACATGAACCCTCTGATCTACCATAGTTCATCTATTATGTTTATATCTTGGTAAAACCTTTTCGGTAATAATTCATTCAGGCGATTAAATAATAAACGCACGGAAGGAATATTGTCATATTTTTACTCAACAGAAATAACTGAACTCCTAGGAAGATGAGAAAGAGTAATTTTTGAGATATCATTAAACATTTTCATATTTGGATCAAGAAAAATGTGTGGTATCTCAGCCCATTGTCAAGCTGAAGGAAAACAATCGCACTGCCGAAATTGATTTTACTGTGTCAACATAAAATATTTTAATATTAGGTAGAGTAAAAAAAAATAATGACAAAGGACTGCAATGAAATCAATCCGGCCGCCTAAAACAAAACTGGCCACACAAGAAATTATGAATACTTCCTGAATTTTTAAAGTTACTCAAAATCTTTTGGATATTTTACACCTTGCAACATAACACGATAGTATTTTCCACATGCTTCTCAATGTAAATGAAGCTATTCAGCTCATTATAACCCAAACATCGGCATCAGGCTAAGTTCAGTAACTCCTTCACATATGTGTGTCTAATGCTTAACTACTTATGAACCCCCAGATAATATTGCTCATCGTTTGTGTATCTCATCTCTGATTACCTCCCACGGCAAATGCCATGTAAACACGGTGTTTGGGTGAAAAACGAATTTGATGCGAACCAGCTAATTAATAACTTTGCCAGGCATTGCGCTCAGGAAGTTAAAAAGGAGATTGTCTCACACATAGGCACCCCACCCCTTCCATTGTCATCTTAAATCCCGCGACAGGAAATGGGGTGGAAAGCTATAGTCG
>QYTT01081539.1:10813-23013 GCA_006980735.1 Dasypogon diadema
ATTGTGTAAAAAATATTTAAAATTTAGGTACAATAAATTACGCATAAATATTTTATTTCTGAGGACACACAAAATGAGGACTCAATGCATTCCACTATAAAAAGAGAAAAGGTTCGAGGACTAAAATCAGGGCCAATTTATTCTTCATCTCAGTGGGCAACTACTACTGATTTAATGAAATCATCACCGCCAGTTTTGTTTCATAAGGGCGAAGACAGAAGCGAGAGCCCAATATTTGCGAAAATCCCTATTTCGAAATATTTCAATAACAATTCACTTAAAAAAAATAGTGAAATATCATTTTAGCTTGAATTCTTAATTCAAAAATTTTGTTTTTAATTCTCCTCAAAACTCCAATTTGTTTTTGTTGCCCTTTGGAACTAAGGTAACTAAGATATCGCTGATGTTAGTGTTGGGACCTCTCAACGAAACAACTTAAGTTACCCAGAAGGAGGGTAACTAATATTTCTATAGTGCAATAAGTAAGTGGCAAAATTGTTTTTGTTAAAAGTCGAGTTCAAGTAGAGTCGAAAACAAAGTTCATAAGAGTATTGAGTGCCGTTTATAAAAGAAAGTTTAATTTTAATCTAAAATATAAATAATTCCAAAGTTGTAAAAGCTAAAAATGCCCTACCAAAAAATATTTCAAAGAACTTATCAAATTGCTACTCAATTTGACCCTCTTCAATCCGTGTATACGAAATACTTTCATTCGCTCAGTCAGCTACTTGAATCCGCTCAGTTTTGATTTCGATTTCGCTCACTTTTGAGTCCGCTGAAGTTGAAACGCAGAGAGTATGAATGGCTTTAAAATTTGAACGGACTCCAAACTGAGTGGACTCAAAACAAAGCGGTTTCATAACGGATGAGCGGATTCAACTTTTGATCGCTCATAGGAGTTAAATTTTTATCTTCTAATTGGAATTTATTTCTTAATAGTTCATAATTTTATTAATGTATCCGAAAATAATGAAGTAATTCGAATTTAACCTTTAATGGCAAAAAACTTGACGTGTGTACTTTTTTTGGTCTATTTTCAAACTGATGTAACTCCTTAAAAGCTTTGAAATTCAATATATTTTTATAAATTTTGCATCAAAGTACTCTATCGTTACAACTTGAATTTTAATCGTGAAAAAACGTGAAAATTAAGACATCGGATTCTTATTAAACGCTTAGGAATTTTCAATTGTTTTCCTTCTCCTGACATTAACCTCAAAATCGATATACGTGACAAATTCACACATTTTTCTCACGGCCGAACAAATGCAGTAGAAACTATAGTTTAATTTTATTCCCATTTGATTATTGACCCATATGGGCACATCTGTCGATTTCTGCTGTGTGGTGAAAAATCAGCCGGGTGGTCAAACTATTGAACATTGACCAGGAAGGAACAACGATCATTTGTGTCTGATGAGAGCCTGCTTTCGATTAGTGTAGTTTACTACAAAATGAATCAGGAAAATCTCGCACGGAATACTGCGATTCTGTTCATTGTACGGATTCATATGATACGATCATGCAATTTAATGGTCCGTCCGACATGAACCATTCAGCCATTGATTTGTTCCGCTCTTAATTCCAGAATTTATGATTAGGGCAATCCAATGCAAATAGAGCAGTATGCTCCGCAATGGACTCTGGAAGTGGAATGTGAACTGGTGCATGCAAGTGTACGCCTTTTACTTCAAATTCGCTTAATTGTTAATTGACGAAAATGAGTTCAAATTTCTGACAGGAGGTATTAAAAACAAGCAGAAGTATTGGAAATGTGACAAGTATGCCTCCTTTGCTTCCTTATACGTTCGTGAGTTGTTTGAACCCGAATGCACGGATTGTGGCTATCATACTATATCAACAATTGTAGCATTACGAGCGGCAGCTTTTTCATGTAGAAAAAAAGATTTCGTGACTAAGTTTCTTCGACACTTTTCAGTGTTCTCAATAATTGCCGTAGGAAATTAAGTAATATTCCGTGTTTGTAATTTATCTCTGATTTCTCTGACAGTCCAGGTCTTTTAATGGTTTCAATGACTTCGGTGTTTTCTTCGGAAATGATTCTTTGCTCTGAGGGCATTTCATTGGATGCTGTTTGAAAAATAAATGATTATGCAGAACTTGTTACAATTGATGCAATTGCCGTTTCTCAGGTGGCATAGTTCAAAAATTGCTTTCAGAATTCCAGTCTTTTGAAATAATATTCTTGGTAGTTCCAAGAGGTATCTAAAGTATTTTTTATTCTAAAGTGCTAAGCCGCTCTATATTTCTTTTACATATGACTCTAATAATATTGAGATTAAGTTAATGCTTGGATTCGCAGCCAAAACTTTCTTTACAAAAATACTCTCGATATAGATGTGTACACAGAACACTTTGTATTTTTTTCTATCAAACTATCAAAATTTCCGATCTATTCCTTCCAAATTTATTTTTTAACTTAAATATAAAATCAGTCCATGCGGACACTGCCATGTTAGGTCAGAAATTGATTTCTCGGATCTTAATCTCAAATTCCTCAATAATAATTCTACAAATTAGTCTACATATCCGGTTAAAGGTAATTAAAGTACACCCAATTGACGACTATACTTCTCGATGTGTCATATTAATTTTCTTGATTGATTAATGCCACACCTCTCCACGCCTCTTGAATTTTTTAGTACCCGTCATACTTCCTGCAATAATGCACATTTTATCCAGCATGCTTGCAACTTCTAATATTTCGTTGAGTTGGAAAAAAGCTTTCATAACTGCCAATGCAAAACGTAGTTATTTTTTTGTTATGATGATGGCCTCGCAAATGCTTAATTATATTGATGAGCATGAGCTATTATTATTCTCACAATTAAGCATCCATGTGCTGTTGACTTCTCTAAAGCATTTGATATTATAAGGCATGGAAATCTGTTCAATAAGCTAGTAAACGAGTTTGGGTGCTCGTTTTCTGCTATCCCTGATATAAATAGCTTATGATATATGTGCGAAGTACCCCAAGGCTCCATCTTGGATCCTTTATTGTTTAGCCTGCACATAAACAGTTTGCCTAGTGCTCTTCATTATGAAAAAGTACAAACGCTGATGATGTACTAATTTTTCTGAGCTGTCCTATTGGTCTGTCGAATGATGGTTTTTAGCGCATAAGTATGGACCTTTAGTGCATTTCTGAATGATCTGTTGTCATCTATTATCAACCCTCAACATACACACCTCGGTATATAGAACAATCCTCAAGATCTTAAAAACGAGCCTGAATTGTTTAAAGGATATAAAACTAAAGTTCAGTGTGAAAAATTATTAAAATGAAAAACGGAAAAACCGATTTTTTTTACTTAGAAAAGCATAAAATTCGCAATTTTTAATATTTTTGACTAAAATTTTAAACATATAGGTACTCTACAGATATGGTATTTCGCAGATATTTATCCTGGAAAGCCGAGAATCATTCATAGTTTCACATAAATAACGCTCTTATACGAACTAGGAATTGTTTGATTCGCAGAATATTTATTACACTCAGAATTGACAAGACCAAGACTTTTTCTATCAAATCTGTCTCTAGTTCTTACTTAACCGTTTACAAGACATTAAAAAATGACCTAGTTTTACGCATTTTCACAAAAAATTCTCTACTGATTACCCAATCGCTTACAATACATTACAATCGTAACCGCTTACATTTTCTAGGAAATGTCCAGCGAGTACAAGAAACTTCACATTTGTTGCAGCCTACACTTAAATAGGGACACTTCATTATAAGACATAAGAATTTAATCTGAAATATATTTTTTCAAAATGACACGAAATTTTTAGAATGAAATGATCAATGTCACCCCGTTTCACGGTATTGTCTCAGATCAGGGGACAGCCCTAATATGATGCACAGAACACATCTTAGGTGAAGGGAAATTTTATGGAAGAGAAGATTGGAAAATTTTAACCTGACGAACGTTGCAAGTATAAATCACAAACTTTTTGCACGAAATTTTTACTGTCCAAGATCCCAGTGGCTTCGGAAATACAATACTTGTCAGTAGAATTGCCTCAACCACTGGCACCCAGATAAATCACCGCGCCTCTTGCACGAACTGAACCCACGTCCATAGAGGAAACGATCTGCGGATATACGCTTCAACTAGGTCGGGGCCTCAAGCAAAACCTCAAACTTGTCTATCAAGAAAGATAGTAACATTAACAGCAGTAATTTTGTCTGAAAAATATCGAAATGACTTCTTAATTGTTACTTAAATCGATCGATGAAGTTAGAAACGACGGCATACCCAAATCCCAAAGAACCATAAACATTCATTTATGACATCAATTAATTCAAGAAAACCAGTAACACCTCTTAAGATTGCATTTTAATTTCCATAAGCAACTGCTTTTAATTCAATGGCGGGCTACTGTGGATGGAGTTATGATCTAAGAGCGTCATTAGTGATGATATAGTAGTATCATAGCCAATAATAGAATACTTGCAGAGCCTCGCCTTCATAATATTTTTTTAGAACACTCCACAGAGAGGTCACAGTTTACTTCAAATAAATTGTCACATTTTATATTCAACATAGTAACGAATTATGAAGACAGGGAAAAGGTCATACGTTACATATTATAGTAAGTGATATATATTTGAAATTTATTTATATCATCCCCTGCAAATTAAGTGTTTTAGATCACTCAAAATAAACCAAGCAAAAAGAATCTGTCCAATGATCTTTATATTGTAATGTGCAAAGAAAATTAATATAAAATTAGAAAAGTATTTGTCTAGTGGTCTTATTTTTGAGTTCATCAGATATTCGCCAAGAGTAATATTAACATAGAGTAAGGAAATTATTTGGCGCAAATTTTTGAAATCTACTAAGTTCATAAAAGCAAAAAGTATTCTATATAAATGCAAATAATACACTGATGCCTGTAACTCAAAAGGGTGTAATTATACCACATGAAAACGCTGGGCTACAACTCGCACAACTGATATTGGGGGTGGATGAGGATCTCTTCCTATTGCCATTAATATCTATTCAGGAATTTGGTGGCTAAATTTTTGAGGGCTAGGTTTGTGTTGTACACCAGTCAGTGGACACATTTTAAATGGCATTTTACATAACAAAATTCGGATCATCCCAATTGAGCCGGAAGTTACTCATTTGTCCAAATATTACTTTTATATAGCGCCCTTCTTATCTTCTCATAATCCAAATATTTTACTTGGTTTACACTTTTGGAGCTTCACATTCGGGTTTATCATATTTGCTGTGTGTGTGTGTAGTTTGAACGGTTGAAAAGTTATTTGAGTATATATCAAACTTCCTCTGAATGAAGATACGTAGATTAATTTACACCTAAGATCCAAATAAATTGTACATATTTATTGAAACTGATAAAACAGACGAGACGGAAGATTACTCTTGTTCATATCACAGTATGATAACGTTCTTACCTGGAGTTCTTTTTGGAAGGGTATCATTTGATATAATTCCATATAAAATCCATTTTATTTATAGCTTATATCAGAGAAAATCTAATATCAATAAGAGGTCAATCAATTTCATGCCTCTTTTCTTTTAAATTGTGCAGAGTGTGCGTCTAATTTTCACTGAGCTCGACGACAAAAACAAAAACAAAACATAAGAGTGAAATCCAGTAAAAATCTTCGTACGCCTTTCAATTGGAAACGCTAAAACGTGGGCGTCAAAACCGTTCGCTGACTTCTCACCTCATGCTTTAAAGCTCAAGCGGTTTTATTTTTGATAACTCTGGCACATGGCACGTAGGAGATTTTCCAGTTTGCACCTCGGCACGGACGAACAGATTTCTTAGCGAACCACTGGAGCAAACATTATTTATCAGTGCAATTTTCTCTACCATGCAGTTCCTTCTTGCAGCCTAACATTTCGAAATGGCCCCGTGTAATGCCTCAAATCTTTATGCGGCCGACGATGACTTAACCTGTCTGCCTACGCGACTATTATTCTTTACGAACCCATTCCCATTCCATAAGGGAGTCAAGACAAGACTCAAACTCAAGAGTCGATTGCCTGCGCCTGGGCCTGCAACTGCAACCCATACTCACTAGCTTACAGTGCCATATTTTATGTAAGTAGTAATTATGTATAAATTCCAAGTTCTGAATAGAAGGGACAACTCGGCAAGATTTATTTACTCAACTTTTCATGCAAATTTTTCAATATTATACGAAATTATTATGTTCGCTGGAGCAGACGATTTAATTGCGTGATTCACTCTGCTGCTGCCGCTGCTTCGATTAAGGGCTTTCGCAATAATACGCCTCAGTCAGTTACAACTTATCATTGTTAGTGGTTACACTATAATTTATTGAAAGCGGCATAAATAGGGGCTAAATTGACAGTAAGCATATTACTCATGAATAATAATTTAAGAACGCTTTACCTTCATGAAAATTCAAATGTTAGTCCAGAAGTTTCTTCGAAAACGAAGAATTATATAAAACTATAATAAATAGTGTAATAATCACGGCAGACGGGCAGAGTCGGTATTCATTAAGTCGGGAATAAATTTTAAAACCGCAGTGTCTTTAATTCTCATCGTAAATATGGAGTACATTGCATAATATAGATATAAATTTTGTTAGGAAGAAATTATTACATCCTCTCTTTCCTCGTAAAGGTCTTTCGATTTGCACTCGGCCAGTATTAATGATGCAAAGGTATGCGAAATTGCGAATTTAAAGTCGGAAACGCAGTATCTTTTTCGAAATAATCTTTTTCTTATTTATTTATTTTAGTTTAGAGGTAGAACTCTTGCAAACTATACAAAAAGTCAAATTCAAAATTAAACCAATGCAATCAAAACAGGACCCAATATTAATATATAACAAACCAGAAATATAAACCACTCATAATAAGATTTAAATCAATTTCATTATAAATTTTCTAGCACAATAGCTTATAGGTTCATGCTGACCATAATATTGGTGCGATGTAGGGAAAATACTACCTTCAGCTGATGAATTTAGGTAGCGTTAAAATATTAGAAAATAAATTTTGGCGTCAAGAGAAAGACCAGCTCGCCAATATCTCTTTTCATTTGAAGAAAAGCCTTTCTTCAAAAGATTTCTAGGTCATCAGAAAGAAAACTGCCTCCTCTAAAACCTTAGTTCCTTATTTCTAGGCATTCTCCAATAAAAATCTTCACAGTTGGCAACATTGATTACGACGCTCGCAGAAACTCGCGTGAAACTCGGCTTGCGTCGTTGGCGTTCAAGTAACCGAGCCACCGATATATACATATAAAATTTATGATCGATAATCGTTAGTTTAGAATACTTATTGTGTTTCTTTTCAAAAAGAAAAATAAAACTGAAAAAATTCACGAAATTTAAATAAAAAAAATACTTTAAAATATGAAGACAAAAACGAAATTAAAAATGCGAAAAAAATAAATGAAAGTCCAAAAACATAAAAAATAAGAATAAAAGACGCAAAAATAATCAAAATCCAAAAATGGGGTTAAAATCTTACTACGTCCTCGTTATCACTTTCGTGTTAAAAGTGTAAGTAGAAACTATTTGCTGTATGAAAAATTATTTACAATAAGTTACATGATAAATTGTCATAAATTGACCGGCTTCCTATCGATATTATATATGTATCAGACTAATTTGTAATTGGTATCACTTTTATTAGAATATTTTGTTGAAAATTCGATATTTTGATATATCATGAGCCGCCTGTAGGAAATGTTGGGTGTAGAAGACGGTTAAAGATTATTATGAAGCATAAAAATATTCGTCAAAATATTATGTGTTTTTTCTAAGTGCTACAATTACCAAAATTCACACTAAAGGGTCTCGCATTTCAAAGCATGTACATATCCTCAATGCTGTCAGAACATGAAATCTAACTCCTTAACCAATGCTGACGTTGTAGGAACATTCAAATTCCTCAGAGCCCACAACATTAAAGACGCAGTGAGCACATTATGTAGAAGAAGGGCCCTATCAAGCATAAATCTCACGTTTCACTTCCCTAAGTGTCACGAAATCGAAACCGATTAAGAATCGCAACAGAGCAACAGATAAAATATGCATATGTGGAGCAATAATTGCGCAACAGGCCGTGATGATATTGCACACGTTTTAAATTATTCCGGGCCGGATGCAATTATCGTGTTTCTGCCGTTGATAAAGTCGCGTACGGACAATTTGGTGCACAATGCCTCGTTTCCACTGAATTCAATTTGCTTGGGGTACAAGAAAGCGAAACTGCTTTACCGATTTGGACATAGTCACGCAAGTGAATTAAAGTTGGGATTGGGATCTACGGCGAATACAGTTAGCGGCATGTAGAAGTAGATGTAGAAGCGTTCAGAGTTCGGACACATTTTTTCTGATCTGGTGAAGTGCGGCGGCTTTTGGCATTACGTTTCAATTGCAAGAAATGAGTAACGACGAGACGCCTCGGTGCCACCACAGCGATTCCCTTCTTCCACTTGAACTTTGAATGTCACGGGCAAGTTCACTTGTCGGAAAAAAGACGAGATACAAAGAACGTTTATCGCTATTTTTAGTTATGAGCAGCTATTTCGGTAATTGGGTTCGCTGACCACATAATTCAGGGTAAGAGGTAAGAGTAAGAGTGTGAATCTGAATCTCGCGGTTGGCAGCGTTAGGTTATCTCGTTTATCTCCTAATCCGCGCCTAAGCCTAGCGCCCAAGCAGCCTAGGTAACTAACAGATATCATATTATAGGTTTAAATTGGATACTACTCGCTGCCACTCATTACCTTAATCGCCTGCGCATGGCGCCAAATTAAAGTGCTACCGCGATGTCCCGCATGAGTTTTAACACGACGCGAATGGAACCTGTCTTGGATTTTGTATTTGCCATTTTTAGAAAATAATACTTTTTGCAGACGACGGCTCCCCGAACGACGAGGAGTCGGTCGTGACTAATTAAAATATTTACATGGCCTAATGCTTTCTTAATTAGAGGAATAATGTTCCTGGAAAATCTGTTTACTTCCATATAAATGGAAATGTGTGATTTCCTACTCAAAGAGTAGTTAATTGTGTGGAAAGGTACATGTCGAAAATAGTTAACTTCTCAAAATTGATTTTCTATAAGAAGTCTGTTTATTTCTAATAAATGTTTTCTTATATCCTAATTTAGAGTGAGGTTCTTACCTTTAGAAGTCGTTAGTGACAGCTTATTTGATTTGAAATTCTGAACCTATATACTTTTACGTAAACAAACTGAATATTAAAAATTGTTTTCCCTCAATAGAGTTGTCTAGTCCACACGTTTACAAAACAAGTTCAATGCCTTGTTACCCTGTAAATTTAGTTGTGAAATCACGACGGAAAAGCATAGTCAGAGAAACAAATTGGTTTCGCTTGCATGGAGTGGAATCAACCTGAGAATGGTATTAAATTGAATTTCAAATTCGTTCAGTTCTACGTGCGCGTGAAATACACCGAGCAGTAAAATTTGTTTAAGAGAACATTCCCGACATCCTCACGCCTCACTCTAGCAACAATTTGTAAACTTTTCAACTGGTCAGTAGTCATTATTTGAAAGGTCTCTGGTCCGACCGGTATGTGGAGGTTAAGTGTTTTTTTTTCCGCCCTTGAACAATTTCCAATGTAATCATTCTTCGATAATTGTGATTGCGCAGAAATACCTACTACTAAGATTTGAAAACACTAATTCTATGTATGAGCTCTAATTGCCCACCAAGAGAGCTATGACTTAATAACTATTAAGTTTTTCGAATAGGCTGCTGACCATTGGATGTGTGCGTAAACCGATAATTGGTCTCATATTAAAAGTTATTTTATTAACAAGTTTGGCGTCAATTTATGTAAATTTAAATTGCTGTTGAAGTTTTGATGATTCCTTAGTGGTTTCGTTTGAATAAGAACGAAGTCATCGCATTCCGCAGAAGAGGTGTATAATATGTAAATACTTTGCATATTGACAACTCAATAATTTGCTTTTTAAAATATTTCTCTTCGGTTTTAACCCCATTACGAATGCTTCTAATAACCAAGGTTTCTAGCAAAAATTCTTACATAATCACCACGTCGCATTTTTAGAATAAATTGTTAGATATTTGTTATAAAAAGTGTAGGAATTGCAGATAGTAGAGGGTATTCAAATAAACCTGTGCTTGCTAATCCACGAAAAGTGGATTTCAGTTCCAGAGTAAAAAGTTGCTTTATGTTGTGGATCACCGGGTGATATTCACCAATTATTTTCGCGTGTTATTTTTTAAAAGTAATATGTAAATGTAAAAATGAAGAAAATAATTTTTTAACTTGGAGAAATACAATTAATGAAGTTACTTACCCATATTTTAAGAGTTTTAAATGAAATGTCCCATGTGTGTGCATGGAAAAACAGATCCATCTTGTTATTGCCAGCTTACCAAGATAAGGCACTAATACGGTGGCCATTGCCCGGGGACCACAGGAGTTCGTTATGAACGATTTTGCCCTCAACTTACCACCCTCGGCGCTGTTTTATAGTACTTACACCACCTCGGAATTAGGCTGGTTACACTTAGCTTCACTGTTTCACTCCAGACCCGCTCGGTATGGGAAATCCTGCCGTGATCCCTAGTGACCCCATAACATGTCTCCAGAAGATCATCGGCTGCTTCTGGTTGGTTTATTGGTTTAGCAATTACAGGAATTTGTGTCTAAAAAGAGCGCAACCAAATAGCCCTGCGATGGGCAGAAGGCCCCATATATAAATAAATTTCTTAATAGGGAACTTCTCAAACCATGTTAGCTTGGCCAAAATAATAGATGCTTCCTTAAGAAGAGGCGGGAACTTGCTAGACGAATAAAAACCTAAATAATAATTATTCATAAAATAATGATTCGTACAAAGAAATATTTATCATTGCTCCAAGTAATCAACAAATAATCACGTACAAATATTTCACAAAATGATGATTTATATATTTTTTTGTTCTCTGAGTGTTTTGTACTGCTACTGAATCATTCTTTACATTTAGAGCTCTACAAGGGGCCTATTGATTATTTTTTGACATGTAGTGGACAAATTCAACGACTTTTAGCGAAAACAAAGCTCGACACGGAAATAAATGGCTTTAGATTTTATCTATAACATTTTTCAGAAATTAGTACGGATACCATAATATAATACCATATATACTACAATAAGGCTGTTTACGCTTTCTTGTATTTAGGGTTGTAAATATACCAGATTGTAAATTTAAACATTTTTCATAGTTTAGTTTTTATTGAAAAGATAATGACAAGGTATTTTTTCTTCATTCCAGGTTACTGGTAGGCGCTCCATTAGGTCAAAACTATCAACCAGAGACAAACCATTCTGGTGCTTTGTTTAAATGTCCAATAACTGAACGAAATGATGACTGCGAGCAGGTTATAACAGATGGACGACGATGTAAGTATCTTTTTCCTTTCTACATTCTAATTGAACAAAATAATGATCTACAAACAAATGTAATTCATATATTGGGAAATTTCTAGGTATTAATAGCGAAGTAGTTGAAAAATTAAATTCTGTCAAATAATTATGAAATGATGTAGCTAATCGGTGGAGGAATTCTGTGTTATCCTTTTTTGTAATTGTTAAAGTAAAATTAGTTTTAGTTAAAGTGTAATCTAACGTGTTCTTCAATTAGTGTAAATAATCTGTAATAGTCTGTTAAATTGTCCTATTGTTAATATTATTTGTTATACATATATGGTGTAAAATTATAAAATTAGTTAAAATCCTAAATATTTTTTTGGACTAAGATTTCGCTCCCCAACTGACGAGTTGTCAGTATTTGAAAACGTGTAATTTTTGTGTATTATTTAATCAGATGATACGAACATATTGCAATGATAATACTTATTGAATATAATAGTTAATAATTTAATTAATTAAATTATGCGTGGCTGGTGAATCCTGCCAAAAATAGTACTTACTTGTTTCCCATACAACATCGCAACTGAATTATAGAATTACTTCCTCTTCTAGTCTACTATAGAAGTAATCACAGGATCATCGGAAAATAATAGTTCATATAATTTCGACATCTTCGATATTATTATGTCTACTGACTAAAAAGAATTGTTTTTCGAATAATTTCTGAGGCATTGCTATTAATTTGACCCAGTTGTAAAAGTACCACCCTCCATATCTTTGCTGTCCGGGATGTTCCCCAGCATT
>QYTT01081539.1:23907-47040 GCA_006980735.1 Dasypogon diadema
CTCTTCCGATCTTTAATTAATTAAATTATGCGTGGCTGGTGAATCCTGCCAAAAATAGTACTTACTTGTTTCCCATACAACATCGCAACTGAATTATAGAATTACTTCCTCTTCTAGTCTACTATAGAAGTAATCACAGGATCATCGGAAAATAATAGTTCATATAATTTCGACATCTTCGATATTATTATGTCTACTGACTAAAAAGAATTGTTTTTCGAATAATTTCTGAGGCATTGCTATTAATTTGACCCAGTTGTAAAAGTACCACCCTCCATATCTTTGCTGTCCGGGATGTTCCCCAGCATTTACCCATTGATTTGACATTCTTATATTTTCACGGAGTATTCATTCATCGTCGGAAGGAACAGTGCGACGCAAAATTTTGTTTGTCCGCAAACCCGTTGTTGTCAATAATTCAATTTATAGTGTTTTCGTTTCATCGTCAGTGGCCCACTAGTGACTCACTTTTCGCGTAGTTTCGCACTCAGAAGACCACTGCGCGAAAAATAAGTCACTAATGTCAAACCAGCAATTAAACGAAAACGCTATTGTGTCGAAATTTATTGATTCCACGAATAGAGTACCAGTGTGTTACGTTCGGTGGAATCAGTGAGACATTTTCAGTGCAGTTTGCTAGTATATGTGTATAAAAGTACACAAAAAGTTAAAAAACCCGAAACTAATGCCTTCTTAAAAATCCTTTCTGGACCACTATAATAAATTGCTTTGTCAATTTTTAACCCAAAACTTGAGATTTTCACGGACAAAAACTTGTTCTAGTCCTCAATTATCAGGAGTGATAAATCTATTATACATCATTTTACTTGTATTAGTTCTCCACCGAAGATTTCTTCAGTGCAAAATATTCCACGAAAATTGCAATTTTTCCGTGGAATATTCACGTAGTGCAAATCAATGAAAAATGTTTACTCAAGTGTGATAGCACAAGTGCGCGAAAAGTGCATTTTTATGCGCGAAAAATGGGAAAATGCAAAACACTGCACTCGTGGAAACATTGCAAGTCGTCATATGTGCATAGCTAGCCTCATGATTGATCAAGTGACGCCTGATTAAATAGTTTTTATAGCTATTTCCAGTAAAAGTAATACATTAAAAATTATAATTGTTGGCATAGACAGATTTTCAGGTCGAGAAACTGCATCTGTGTCATTGCGTGTTTTATCTTTTGATCAGGAAAAAAAACTGCAGCAAAAATTAAAGAATTATTTATAAGTGAGAATATTGCACCTTTTAATGTGTGGAATGGTATAGATATGTTGATCTCGATCTAAATGTCAAGCCACGCTCTGGACGCCTAAGAAATATAAAAGATCAATTGCAAGAATTAGTGAGAAGTTTTAGCTGAATACTGGTTAAGTACTGACATCCCATAGATATAGCGAAATATCCATGGCAATAAGGTTCTTCTGTGTATATCTGATGCAACTAGGAAAGAGTGGGTTAACCTGAAACCAGATCTGATGGTCACAGAGGATCACTACAGTCAACGAATGAGACAACTAACTACAACAATGATACAAAAACAATTATATTGCTTAGGGACAAATGTTATTCTGTATGCTGCTGCTGCGGCTAAATAGGCGTTGTTGAGATTAAAGTAGGAAGTTCTTATAGATCCAGATCATTATTTTTGATTACCAAAACACAGCAGCATTTGGTCACGCAAATTGGGTAATATTAAATTCATTAGTAAATTAAATTATGACGAGCTACTTATCAGGGCTATTCTACATTTTGAGTACTTAAAAGAGAAATCTCCCAAACGATCTATGACTTATGTCATTGAATAACAAATGGTATCACGAAGTGTACAAATCATCACACCTCCAGGAAAAATTGAAGTACAAATAGATGTCGTGACCCCATGTTTATTCGATAGAAGAAAAATGAAAAATTCTTGCTAAGGACAAACCGCTTTGGAATCAGAAATTAAAGAAGATTCGACGTGATTCTGTAGTGACCATTCATGGTTATAAATACTATAAAAATCTTGCCTACTTCATTTCGATGCTTTCGCAACAAAATATCGTAATAATTCCCATGTAATTCTAAAGATATTTATGTAAATGTGAACTATTTACTGCCCACAATGCATCTATCAACTCATTGTAAAAATTCTAAAACATTCAAAATATATTCAGTCCAATGAACCAAATTCCATCTATAAATTTCATCAAGATACATCATTTTAGCCTACGCGAAAGCAAAAATCTTTTCTGAAAATTATATTCGGGATCAATGGTCTACTTTTTGGCATCATTAATTTAAAATTGCACAACATGTTGAAGATATTTCGAGAGGATATAAATCATTGCAATGTGTTCGTGGATATATATAAATAGTTAGATATGTACGTAATGTTGCTGGAATATTGAGTTATAAATGCATCTATGTATTTAAAACAACCAATTCAAAAACAATTGGTAATCAACTAAATTTTTCTATTTTTATTGTTTCCGTGTTTTTGGATGACAACAAAATTAGTACCCGGCGGAGCTTATGAACCCTGTAAGTGGTATGGGCGCTTTATTATTATTATTATTATCCTGTGAATTTCAAAATTAACAAAATTGATACACCTCTGGCTCGCTGTTGAATTGCATGCTGTTGTAAATTTATTTAAATTTCATTAATTTGTAAATAAAAGCACTCTTTTTGGATTGGTATTAATTGGTGAGATTAAAATTGTAAAATATTTTGTATTTAGCTCAAAACGCAACGCAATGCATTTGCTGTACAGGCTGCTGCTGTTAATTAATTTTAAATTTGTAATAAAATTAACGAGAGAATTCATTTGCTTCAAGCGAATCACTCAGTAACTCATTTACTGATTTGGAAATTTTATTAGCTTCTTGATACTTTTGTAATATTTTAAATGCATTACGACGATTGGATTTTTCTCATTTCGATGGTGGTAGTACATGAAATAGTTTTTGCAGATTCACGAAGACCAAACATTTTTCACTTTTAATTTAGAGAACGAGAATTACAGGTGTTGCAAAATCTCATTAATTTGTAAAGTAGAGATCTGGAAATTATATGTGGAATAACATATCATCCAAATGACCATCTCGGTTCTTCTTTCAGACCCTTACTCTTGCTGGTGAATCGTCGTTAGATTATTAATATAGACTTTTATTTTAAAGTAATTCGAAGAGAAGGATCTAAAGACATCAAAACGCATGATATTGGTGGCCAATTTATGTCTCCGTTTCTGGAAATTACATGACTTGGGAATTTGGTGCAAAAAGAAAGCTAATTCGTTCCTTACTTGTACAGAAATGGTCCGTAACCATTCCTTCCATATCACGATAGCGCACTCTATTGACTGAAATGACCTTTCCATTATCATTTAGAAAAAAAGTAGGGACCAATGACGCCTTCTGCCTAAAATTCACACCAAACTCGGCTCGTTCCGGATGTGTTGGCTTCTCTTTGATCGGGCGGTCCTTCGTTAATATACGGTGCAATATGATGGTGAAAATAACCAATTGTTGAGAACGCGGACGAATTGATGTTGATGGAACATTCGAAACACTTTCGCACACGTTTGGTGGGTTTATGTCTTTTGAATTTCTGGATTATGTTGCAAAAAGTATTCTCACTTGACCCTCAATTAAATGAAAAAATTACGAGAACGTTTTAGTTTTTCAAGTAATGTTATTAATCTTTTGAACAATGTGTTAGCTAATAAAAATCAACGAGCTTGTGTAAATGGTTTATTCTCAGACCAAAAGGACTTTCGCAAGGTTCGAAACTTGTTCCCGTACTCTTTTTTCTATGTAAATGACTTGCCGTTTGTTGTTTAGGATAATTCATTTCTATGTAGATAATGTTCAGGTCTTCGTTTCGCATTAGAATTGGTCTTATGGGAAATTGTGTAACCCTTATTAATGATAATCTGAAAGAGATCCGAGTGATGCCATCGTATGACCTATAACCATCTAAGTATCCAGTATCAAACGAACTTGATTATAAGCTGTCCCCTCTGTGCTTAAATGAGATTGCAGGAATATATGTGACAATTTCAATAATAATTGCTCCTGAAAAAGTGGTTCTTTGGAATAAGTTAGCAGAAAATTGAAAGCTACTTTTATTAGAATTTTTGATGTTGCCACTTTGTTGCAAATCGTCTTTGGGTGCTCCTACGATCCTTTGATTGTCTCCTAAACAGCTTGAGATAATGGCGACTTTTGCATGTCCTCAACTGAGACAGGATGGCGATGAATAATTAAACCATAATAAATCGTGAGTTCCATAATAAATTGTGAGATTCTCGTTGAACTTATTTTACACCTAGACCAGGACCATCCAAACTTTTTCATTGTTTTTGGACATTGCATAGACGTGTAGTCATTTGGTTTCATAAGTGTCCTACTTCATTTTCGGCACAGGAATCTCATTTCCATAAGGGTTGTTACACTTTGATCTCCTACATTTAGTAATCTCATAATAAACGCATCGGCGATTCATTTCATATGCTCGACTACAAAAAACGGATAAAAAATCTAAAAGGAAAATGCAGAATACTTTCTAAATATCATTCTAACGGTATAGGGTCACTTCAGAGAAAAAGGACCAAACCCATATTAGGAACTGCGAGGAAACAAACCCCTTCTGGAGACGCATTTCCCAGGCTCTTCAACTCCAAATAGGAACGAAACGGTAAATGACCCTGTCGACCATGTTGACTACAGGACCTGAAAACGTAGGATAAATCACACGGGACCGCTGACACCTCTAAGCCTTACAAGTCTGCTGGGGAAGATGGCATTTTTCTCAGGTTTACTGCAGCAAAGCATGGACGAACTGCTTCCACCTTTAATCAAAATCTTCAGATCCAATTCCTCTTTAAAATATATGCCTCCAATTTGAGGAGACCTCAGGGTAGGCATTATACCCAAGATAGTAAAAAGGCCTAGCACTCTTACCTTTTTCTCCTTAAAATTATGGAGAAACTTTCAAACTTCCACCTGTATTGAAAGATATTTTCAAGGTTTCCTTTGCATGCAAAGCAGTTTGCTTAGAAATCGGACATAATCAAAATATGAAAAAACTGTAAAATGGTTTTTTTGGGCCAGTCAGAAGTATAGGATTCCTCTAACAGGTTCGCTGCCACCTTCTCGAGAAAAGCTTTCGCGAGAAAAATATATGCAAAAATGCATTTAGCAAGAGAGCGTTTAAAAGCTTCATGCATATGTGCGGGGTTGGCTTGGCAGTTGAGCGCGGCAATTATCATAAAAGCTTTCTTGAGAGAATTATACTTAGAAAGCTTTTAAATGCCGTTCTTTGAGGACTGAGATCCAGCGCTGCACTCAACGTATTAAAGCAGTAGTCTATAGTTGAAGATGTAAGGAAAGATCGAAATTATAACTTTACTAATGTTCTTTACATTACACAACTACACTTTAGAGGATTACGTTTCGAACCATCAAACACTTAAATAAACCTTGAGTTGTATCATTTTTTTAATTCTTTTGCATTTAAGTGGTTTCTATTTTCCTTTTTAACAAACAAAGAAAAAGTTGAATAGCTTGTAAATAGCTTGTAAATAGCTTGGCATACCTCATATCGTAGGCAGTCTTATCACGTTTTCCTACACAATCTTAAGTTCATCTTATTTCCTATGTACTACTTTTTTCATGAATGTTAGTTATTATTGTAGTTATTTAACATTTTACAATTTTTGTACTTTTTTCTCCCTCGACAAGAACCTAATCTCTAAAAAGCCAGACTAACTTGAAGAGAAAAAGCAAAACGTCAATCAAATAATTTGAAGTAGTAGCACTCTTCATTTCTCGCATAGTGTCACGATTTTCTATTGTTTCTTGCGACTAACTGCTCCATTGAGTTTCTATCGACAAATGCCCAACATAAATAATATCAGCTTGTTTCAAGAAATGCCTAAGTAAACAACTGTGCAGCTGCGACTTCTGTAATCTGTCCACTTTTCTTTTTTATGTTAGCCGATTCTGTGTAGCGCTAAACTCGGCAGCAAGATGTATGGCAGTACAAATTTATAAGACGAATACAACGTCTGTGTGAATTAATGCTTGACAACTTACTATAAATTCCCGAGGTGCCTCCTCATGGACATGACTTTTCGTTGCTTCACAATGTAAATAAAATCGTACTGAACAAGAAACGTCTTTTTATAGCAAACTACATCTGCCGAAATTGAAATCTTTCACCCAGAATAAATTTGCGTTAAAGTAAAGTGCTAGTTTTTATATTCAACTTTATTGCAGCGTTAACGCTCACCAAAAGTTTGCTTTCTTATTCGAATTTTGAATACGGTTACTACTTCGAACTGGATCGTTATAATCCAGTAGAGTGGGTCTGAATTAGGTAACACCAAACTACATCAGAGTAGTCAGTAAGTAATAAACGTAAACTGAAGTCAATTATGATATTAAAATTCTTACTTAACAATTTGGAATTTTTGTTTTTTCCTCTTATTATTAAAATTTGTACCAAATTCCATAAAGTGCTTGCAAATTTTTAATTTTTAAAATGGAATACCAGAAAGAGAGGCCAAGTGCCTGTAAATCACCACCTTCCCAACTAAAATATTAATTGCCAATAATATTTTCGTAATATTAGTGGCCGAGCAGATGCACGTTTGCAGACTTTCTCCTCTGTGAGCGTAGGTTTGACTCCTGGTAAGGATGCGGTGATTTATCTCAGCCACTGAGGCAATTCTACCCACAAATATTGTACCTGCAAAGCCATTGAGATTTTGCACAGTAAAAATTTCATGCCGAAAATTGTGGTAACATTTGTCCAAGTTAAAATTTCCCCAATTTCCCCTTCGAGACGTTCAGTAGTTTAAAGACAAAATTAGGTTCTTACTTCGGAAATATTGAAGATTTTGATTACTTTAAACCTAAATCCATTGCACATTGCGCCCATTCTCTTCATTGTTTTTTTGTCTACTTACTAGCTAAGTGATCACGGTTTGGGTACTGGATTAGATCACGTGCCTGTATAAAACCAAATCTATAGGTTTATATTTCTAAAAACTCAGTGATTGACATAGGTTTTTTTTTGCTTTTACGGTATTGTCTAAACTCAGGAAATAACCCTGTGATGCACAGAGCACAGCTTTGGGGATTATAATTTGACAAATGTTGCAAGTGAATCCACAATTTCTGACATGAAAGTTTACTGTGCAACATTCTAGTGGCTTCGCAAGTCAGTATAATCGCCTTAACCACTGGTATCCAAATAAATCACCGTGCCCTTTGCTGTAATTGATTTCGCACCTATAAAAAAGCCAATCTGCAGAGCTACACCTCAACTAACTTGACTACGGGCTTGAGTGCAAAAACCTTCGAAACTTTAAGCCACGAATTGAGATTGGGTCATAAGTGGTCTAATACCCTGGTCATCCGATACAAATAGGATTTATTCGTTCCCTCTCATTCTACTTTTCTTTATTATAACAGAATAGTGTTGACTTACGATTTGCGAATATTCAAGCGAAGTATACATAGGTTCCTACTTCTCTTCGCTTTTATCTTTTTGGTCAAGGCTGTTGTTAGCTGTGTTCCCAGAACTCTGGCTACGTCATAAAAAACAAAATCTTCAAGATGACGATTTTTTACGTTAATTTGAAGATTTTCAAATTTCAATTCAAGTTGATGCGTGAAGAAGGTAGTCTGTCAACATTACTCTTAACTCACATAATTCAGACTTATTATATCTTTAAAATTCATTTTTATTTCTCAAGTATATCAATGTGTAAATTGTGCAAACGTTTTTCTTATAATATCAAATTTTTATGTAAACATTCCAAGTTGTCAGTACTATAGATAAAACTGATGTTCACTCCACTTAATCCGACTCAAGCCAGTAACATTTTGGTTTTAGTTTTTAGGCTAAGTTTTATGTTGCAACCATTGAAATAATCATAAAAATCTTGAATATTCTCAGTTTCTAATGGCACATTTGTACATTTCGCTCGCCATCCTGCCAATTTATCTTCGTGGATACATATTTCAGTGATACGCGGACTGAATTTATCCATTGAGTGTAAAAAGCATCGGGGGGCATCTGGCATCAGTATGTCGAACATTTTAGAGATACTTTTTGGTACATCACTATCCGTGTAAATCCTCACTGTATAAACTTCTGCTTCTTGTTTTTTAATTCAACAGCATTCTTTCATGTTACAAATTTCTCAGAGTGTGAATCATAAATTATCGTGCGAATTTCGGACTGGGGCTGGTGCTTGTAAAGTAAAAGAACATATGGCGCTTTCCACCGCTTGGTCCGGTCCGGTTAAGCAGCTATTCCCCCTTGGTACAGTTTAAAAATAAAATAACCACTTTTGTGTGTACATACATCACGTCATATATATTTTCTCACTGTAGTACAACATTTGACTGCGGGATTATGCACATGATCTCTTTCTACGACAAGACTGAGTTTGAAAGCAATCCGCTCTATAGTAGACTTTGACACATTTCATTACGATGAGTTTTCGTTGCGTTTTCTTTAAAACAAAAAATTAAGCATGCCCCATTGAGTTGCTCTGAAAATTAAATCAATTTAACTTCTTTTCTTTTTTCGGTGGCCCGCCACTACTAACGTCGAAGTCCTCCCAACCCAACTAACTTTCAACAATTGAATTATATACGCATTTGCTTCACTCTTTCATTAACTCTTACAATAGACTCCTTTTGGCTTGAGCATTCATTCATAAGAAAACTGAACAAACCAATTAATTAAAAATATCAATTTAGCATTCGACAGTGACGACGTCGAAGAATTGCAGCCTCCATTGAAAGACGACGAGATCAAAGACGGCCAATGGCTTGGTGTTACAGTGCGATCGCAAGGCCTGGGAGGAAAAGTACTACTCGGAGACAGGTTACTTAGTCCAGTAATTGAAGACAGAGTTCAAACGAGGCAATTATTAGTTCGAATTAAATGTGGATCGGGATCGTGCATCTCTCGGTTGACTTGGTCTCCTCAGTTACTGGACTGAGTCACTGGGCAATGTTTAAAATGTTTCTCATGTTTTTATTTAATTAGGTTTTGGTTTGTGCTCACCGGTATATAACCAAGATAAGAGACTCACAGTATGGTCAGGGATTGTGTTATGTGCTTTCAAATGAGCTGAAATACGATGAAGTTTACGAACCATGCAAAGGAAGAACTGTACAGAGGTAAGTACTATTATCGCCGCATATTAAACATATAATTCCTCTTAATTGTGTTTTGTCTTTTCATATTCACGATCTCTCTAAGCAATTTATAATAATTAGATTAATATGATAATGCCATGATGACATAAAATTATCAAAAGTTAGACCAAGTGCAAGATCAGCATTTAATAAACAAACATTTGAAGAGCTACAAGCATTCAATTCATGACATTCAGTCAATGTAATCATCTAAATGTAGTCAATTCAACCCCTACATATTTTTTCAATCATTCCCCTCTGGACTTATTTTTAGTCTCTGACCCCTCATTAATTCTATTTTTCAACCAACTAAAAAAAAAACTAAAAAGTGATATCTTTTCGCTATGTGAATAGCATCGATCACATGGTATCGGATTTATGAGCTATTGTCCGTTGATGATCAGGTCGAGTTTCTTAACTACATTAAACAACTTTTTTGTACTTTTGTACCTTTACAAAGAAATATTATAAAGGCAGACACGCCCCTGGTTTTCTGCCGAGATAAAATCCCTAATCGCCGAAATTGAATATTTATATCGTCAGAATTGTAGGTTCAAAACACCTGAGAGCCGAAAATTGTATATGTACTAGGATTAGAAACGTGGTTAACGCTAAAGAACGTCTGGCTAACCGGAAAGCAAGTTTGATCCATACCTTCGGACTAAGAAGTTATGGAGTAATCTCCGAAGTACTGGTGTATACGGAAAGGATAAGTTGAAATGCGACATCAATACTGATGTATTTAAATTCGTTTTTCGTAGAACGGCGGGAGGAGAGAACTCCTGAAAATGTTGACTTGTGTGCAATTTCTTCTGGGTTCCGTTTTCGGGGTGTAAATAACACTAAGATTATTAAGGCGATAAGCACAATAAAATCTAATGCTGCAGAACCAGATGATATCTCGCCCAAGTTCTTAAAGATCATAACCACATTGTTGATTGACCCTTATCGCATATCTTCAATACTTGTCTCACAATGTCCGTATATACCCCCATTTGTAATTTCCAACCTATTTGCCTCTTGCGTTTTCTCTCCAAGGATTTCGAGAAATTTTTATATTGATAACTTCAGAAACTCTATTTAAATACAAATCTACCGACTACATGACAATCTGGATTTAATGCGGGACATCATGCTAAAGGTAACATCTGATATTCGTTTTTCCCTTGACACTAATAAGGTTTCTTTTCTGTCCCTTCTTGATTTCTCGAGGACTTTTGATAACGTTGCACTGTAGTATCCCCCAAGGTTCAATTCTTGGTCTATTATTTTTCAGTCTCTACATGAATGACCTTACGAAAATCACCCGGGATGTTAACATTTATCTTTATACGGACGATGTCCAAATATACCGTAGCTGCCCTTTCATGCATATTGATGAGTGTGTTACATAAATTCTGACCTGGATCTTGGATGTGCTTGGACTGTGGCCAACGATCTTAAGCTTAACACAGGAAATCACAATGTGTTACTTTCTCCAATAGTATACCGGATTTGTTGACACTGCATTAAATGGTATTTTAATCCCATACGAGCGAAAAGTTCGCGACTTAAGCGTGATCCCTAACTGTTGTAATATGAAATGCAGTGATCACATTAGCTCAACATTATCAAAAGTCTATGCAACTCTTCATCGACTTTGGCTTTCGGACAACATTCTATCCCCCAAAGTGCGTTGTGATCTAGTTAAATCATTAGTGTTACCCGCACTTCACATTTGGATTTTTAATTTTTCCTAAATTGGATTGCATTTGCCACAGGAAACTGAATGTTGCTTTTAATTATTACATAAGATTTGATTTTGAAAATATTTGAAAAAAGGGTGTTATTGTTCCTGCACAAATTATTGTGTACCTCTTCCAACCCAGTTCACTTGAGCCATCTGTTTGGTACCTTACTAGAGTCAGTACTTGCAGTTGGTGGTGTTTAGGGCGTCAGGTTCCTTGGGACGGTCGTCATCGAGCCAACCTCCTCAGGCAATGATTGATCCGCCGCGGACACAAATCGCCCACCGACCAATAATGCAAAAAAAATATTGTCTTGAGCTGGGAACTTACTTACCGGGTCCCTTTATTCTGCTAATATCTCCAAGTAGATTTCTGCGGCTCGGCACGTCGGGAGTCAGGATCACACAGCAGAGGGCCCGCAGTTTACAACGAAAGAAAGGATAGAAGGGCATTGGGTGGAAACTGAGAACGCCTTACTCACCACATCCGTTAACTCTTTACTCCCATCCTACGGAGGAGGTGTTCGGGGAGAAGGGGAGGAGGGTATGTCAATCACGCGACCGAACAAGGCACAAGCCACTTAATGCATCATTTTAAAGTTTTTTTTTCCCACGAATCCATAAAATTGTAAAAAGAAGTTGTACAACTCTACCTTTTCCTTACTAATTCAAAATATGAAATTGTATGAAATATATATATATAATATTAATTAGTGTTCACCCCCTCAAATAAAAATCTCAATGTAAATGTAAAAAACTTTCTTGGAGTGTTCAAAGTACCCTGATCTTATCTGTATCTTTTTTCCAGAGCACTCTGGATCACTAAGAGATCTGCTCGATCTAGCGAGCAGAAAATAGATACGCGCCTCAGATCACGCGGTCGATCACATTCAACACAATTTTGTTCAAGGCGGCTGTGTCGAATTGTGCTCCACTGCATAAAGGGGTGTATTCAGATTTTTATGTACTTGGTGAAATTATGTCTGGACAGAGAGCTTACCCGGTGCTTTTTAGATTTTGGATGGGCGAAGTGGAACATTTTTTAGAAGATTTTTTTGCTGACAAGAATTCTAGTTTTCATCGGTGTTCCTCAAGGATCAATACTGGGCTATTTACTCCTCTCCTATCAATATTTATTAATAATATAGTTTCTTCCCTACCCAGTTGCAAATATTTGTGCCGACAATTTTCAGCTCTGTGCCCTGTACACAAAAGTGTATCGTTGTAAAATGTAGAAAAATAAATATTGGAGAACTAAATGATTAAATCAGTCCGAGAACTTTATGACTCACTCTTATTTTTGGTACACAAAATACAAAATTTTTTTTATTTGTTTATTTCGATATATAATTATAATTTGAAAAAATCTTGCTTTAGAGCTCATGAAGATTATGGATACTGCCAAGTGGGAACATCTGGTGCACTTTTGGAGGACAATACAATGGTTTTGGGTACTCCCGGACCATTCACATGGAGAGGAACAATCTTTGTTACCGAAATTGGTGGGGAATACCTTGAGCGCGATAAAAACATGTATTATGGGGGTCACACAGACAACAATTCTCCAGTAGATAAATACAGTTACTTAGGTGGGAAATTCCTGTATGTAATTCAATGCAACCAAATATTTTAATAATATTAATCACAACTAGGAATGGCAGTAACTGGGGGACGATATTTCGGTCAAGATATGTCTTACGCAGCTGGCGCCCCTCGCTCAAATGGCCATGGTCAAGTTGTTGTATTCTCCAAATCGAATACAAATCCTATCCCCGTTCAAAAAATAATTGAGGGAGAGCAATTTGCTTCAAGTTTTGGATATGAACTAACTACTGCAGATGTAAATGGGGATGAGCAGCCCGATTTAATCGTGGCTGCTCCGTTTTATTTCTCAAAGAATGAAGGCGGTGCCGTGTATATATATGAAAATAGCAACAACAATCTTCCAGATAAATGGACCCTGAAGCTGACTGGATCACTAGAATCAAGATTTGGATTAGCTCTTGCCAACATTGGTGATATCAACAAAGATCTATGCGATGATATTGCCATCGGGGCTCCTTACGAAGATAAAGGTGTCGTTTATATTTATTTGGGAACTCGTAAAGGCTTATCTTCGAAGCCATCTCAGGTATTTTTTTGATGTTATACTGGTTTTAATTTGCAAATTACTAAAATTGCTAAACGTATTTTCTTATAGATAATAAGGTCATCAGATTTAGGTATAGTACCCAATCGTATAAAAACGTTTGGAAGTTCGTTAGCTGGTGGAACTGACTTGGACGGTAATACTTATCCAGATCTTGTCATTGGAGCCTACGGTTCTTCAGCAGTATTAGTTCTACTAGCTCGCCCGATCATTAACATAAGAACTAGTGTTCGAGACGGCGAATTAATAAACATCGACCCAAATAAACAAGGCTGTGCTACAGATATCACAACAAATTTGACTTGGTTAGTTCTTGTTTGAAGTTTGAAATATTTTTATTCTAAGTTCACTTTCTTGCAGCTTCTCCTTTGAAGCCTGTTGTACAATTGATCCGTATGAAAATACAGCTCCGATGGATCTCAAACTTACCTACACAATAGAAGCCGAAACATTTAGTAATACGAAGAAATTCTCGCGGGTTTTTTTCGATCGTGACAACAAACGAAGCAATGTAATTAAACGAAGTATAACTGTTAAAACGAATGGCATACCAGCATGCACTCAAGAAACAGCCTACGTGAAAGAAGGCACTAGAGACATTCAAAGTCCGGTTAAGTTCCGGTTGAATTACACAATAGTAGAGTCCCAACTGCCAACAAGTGGACTGAAATTTTTGAATCCTATACTAGATCAAACGGAAGCAGACAAAACGTTTGAAGGAACCTTCCAGAAGGATTGTGGTTCTGATGATATTTGCCTCTCTGATCTTAAACTTAGTGTGGAAATTGATTTGAATCGGGAAGGTAAAGTAGGGTTCGTGTAACTAGTCCCGAATAATGTGTTTATTTTTAGATAATGACTATACACTAGTTCTTGGAGAAAGTGATGAATTGCGATTAAATATTAATGTAACAAATTCTGCCGATTCTGCGTACGAATCACAACTTTTCATCGTTCATCAGCCCAGTGTAACATACATAGCTGCTAGTAAATCTGTAAGTGAAATCAGTTTATTATTGCCAGAGGCTACAACATTATCTAACAAATTTTTTATATTTCCAGAATACAGTGATCTGTAATCGTTTCAATGAAACTGTAGTATCTTGCAATCTTGGCAACCCAATGCAAAGAGATACCTCTGCCAAAATATCAGTCAGGTTCAATCCAAGTGGATTAGAAGATTCCGAGACAAAACTTACTTTCAATATTTTTGCTAATACAACATCAAAACTGGAAAGCCCGGCTGTGCGTAAAATAGATGTTCGTGTTATAAAGAGAGCTGATGTCAGCATCAATGGGTAAAACTATTGCGATAAATGCTAAACGAATTACTATTATTTTAATATACGATTTTAGGTGGGCAAGGCCGGAACAGTCATTCTATGGAGGCGAAATCAAAGGCGAGAGTGCAATGAAATATCTTGAAGATATTGGATCATTAGTGACTCATACATATCAGGTTTATTATTTTGCCTTCTCGTAGAGCGAGAATTGCTCAATTATCCTTCTTAGATATACAATAATGGGCCATGGAAAGCGCCACGAGTGACGGTAACCATCCTCTGGCCGCATCAAGTTGCTAATGATAAAAAACAAGGAAAATGGTTGCTTTATCTAGAAGATTTGCCACTTATTGAAGGTAAGATTTTAGAACGGAAATGTATCAGAAGGATTCAAAAAGTATATTTGTTTCTTTCTCAACTAAAAATTTTTATCTCCGTTATAACTTTTCAAATTATACCTTGTTGATTTCTATGCAATCTTTCATAAGTCGAAAAATATTCACGACATTTTCCTCTTTTACGTCAAGGTGCTACAAAAGCACCTGAAACCTCTTTAGAAGAGTCCAGACGAGTCCCACAGAGTTCAAATTTTATTTTAGGGAGAAATCGCGCGATACTTAAATTTTTAACGATCTTCGAAAAATTTTTTGGTGAGGACGATTTTGATGAAGTTGGTTTTGGTACGAAAAGTCAACGTTCCAGAGAAGTGTATATCAGATTTTCGTTAATAACACAAAAACTAAAAGAGATAGTGAAAAATTATAACTGATTTGGATAGATGAAGGATGGTATTTTATACAAGCAATAATTATAAGGTGATGCAAAGACGCAAGAAACATGAAGCGGGGACCCCCTTTTGAGTAATTTCGATCCGCCTTAGACTCACTTCAATTGAGGAGTACAGTTCAAAATGGATCGTAAAACGTGTAAATGACCTCTAAACGATGAAAACGTTAGAGGATCACGAAAACCATATGATTTTATTTTCACAAAATCTAACACTTTAATGCTTTGGAACATATACTATTAACATGAGATCCTGAACCGCACTTGTGGTTAAAAGTAACACCAACCAAGGTCTTCAATCACACTTCAAGCATTATTGATTACTTCATTGATAATAAGAATGAGAAGTCATTTCATGCAATCAATAAAATGAGAGCCTTTTGCAACTAGAAAGATTAAATTTAAGGTTATTTTTATTACACCAATCAGCAAGTGCTTTCATTACATCTTGAAGTTCAATAGAGTCAGATAACGCAGAAACAGATGTAAATATTTTCAAAAAAAAAAAGCAGAAAAAATAATAAAACCGGCCAAGTGCGAGTCGGATTCGCACACGAAGGGTTCCGTACCATTATCTATAAAAACGGCAAAAAATCATGTCTGTTGTATGGGAGCCCCCCTTAAATATTTATTTTATTTTAATTTTATTTTTTATTTTTAAAGTAAATATATAACTAAATATTCTGTGAATATTTCAAGCGTCTACCTGTTGTCGTTATCAATATCGAGCAAAAACGAGCAAAAAAAATCACGTTTGTTGTATGGGAGCTCCCTTAAATATTAATTTTATTCTGTTTTTTAGTATTTGTTGTTGTAGCGGCAACAGAAATACATCATCTGTGAAAATTTCAACTGTCTAACTATCACGGTTCATGAGATACAGCCTGGTGACAGACGGACGGACGGACGGACAGTGGAGCCTTAGTAATAGGATCCCGTTTTTTTCCCTTTGGGTACGGAACCCTAAAAATGAGGCAGAGGAAAAGAGTTTACTATATCACTGACAAATATTATAAACAAAACAAGACAGGGCAAAATGACTGTCTTGTAAAACCCAAGTTTAGGGGTTTCAGGGGTTCGTCAAATTCAGGTATCACTGAATTAATTAAAACACATTGTCATAAAACACAAGTCCAATAGCTAAGAACGGAATTCGAAAGAAAGGAGCTTATTAATCAAAGTTCAATGTTTACAAGATCGAAAGTTTAAAAAGAAAATCGTAGAAGTAACATCAACTCGTTCACCTCGTGCAATAGAATTAACAGAATAATGCCTCAAAATGGTTAAATTAGTCACAGTAGACTTCCTTTAATCAAACCATGCTGATCCACACAAAGACAACCTGTAACATCGAAATTGGAGAGCACTAAGTATTCGTGACCTAAGTTAGGAGGAGGGACACGGGCAAGAGAGGAAAAAGACAGTGATTATTTTTCGATATATTCTCCCTTTATTTCAACACATTTCTCACATCTTTTAATAAGTGCTTTAATATCATTAAAATGCTAGTCTGAAGATTTGTCTTCAAAATGCTGCCTAACCGCCTTATGGATTTCTACGCCGGAATTATAATTCCTTCTCCGAAAATCTGATTTTTGTTTGAAAAATAAAAAATAGTCAATTGGGGCCAAGTCTGGACTGTAAAGTGGGTGATCCAATTCCTTGAAGTCGTATGCTTTAATAGCAGCCTTTATGCGGTGTTAACGGGCGCGTTATAGTGTAAGAGCAGTACTTTTTTCACTCTCTTGCAATGAACTGACCACTAGATTGGAGTTCTACTTCATCTCTATGATTCTTCACTTGGGTTAGTGTCCAACAAATAAAAATCTTGCTTTCTTCTAAGAATCTGTCAAACCTAACTTTTGAACGTTTTGAAAAGTATAATTCAAAAAAGAGTAACACATATAAGAAAATCTGACACAGTGCTCCTTAAATCATTGCTGTATCTTTGTATAAAAATATTTTCCTTTCATCTATTTAAATTAATGCGTCATGATACTCTCTTAATGACCCATGAAGTTTTGTTTTCATACAGATTTATTTACTATTATTAATTTCATTTCAATTTCAGGAGCCAGACAAGGTGAATGCTATGTCAACCCTGAAAATGTAAATCCTTTAAAATTGCCCAAAGGATCCAAAACGTTATATAACTTCCCGGAAGTTGCACCGGAACCATACGTTCTGATACCATCTAATAAGACACAGTCCTACACTTCTTCTGAGAAGAGACATTTTTCAAAAACATCGTCATCAAGTAGTGAGGTTCGTGTGAATCGAGTTCGCAGGGATCGCGCTAAGATTATTCGAGCAGAACGTTTAACAGATAAGGACGGTAAAAAGACGGATGTGGTTAATATGGATTGCGAGAAGGGAACTGCTTTTTGTATAAAGATCACCTGTGATCTATACCATATGCCACAAAAGACGGAAGCATATATTCATGTTAAAGCCAGGTTATGGAATTCTACTTTGGTTGGCGACTATCCCAGAGTGGATTTGGTGAAAATAGTGTCAAGAGGACATATAAGAATCCCCAGCGAATTCGGCGTAGAGCAATCTACTGTAGACGACAAAACCATGGTGAAGTTCTTAAAATGTTTACTTTTGCTTCAGTTAACTAATAATTTATTCACAGGTTGAAACAAGAGCATATCCCGAGCTCTTAGATCAAGCCCGCGACACCTCAACACCAATTTGGGTTATTGTTTTATCTGTTCTTGGTGGATTACTAGTTCTTGCGTTATTGGCTGGCTTAATGTGGAAGTGTGGTTTCTTCAAACGAAGAAGGCCGGATCCCACTTTGAGTGGGAATTTAGAAAAAAGTAGTGAAAGTAAGCCGTTCATTCGGAAATAAGGGAAAAAAACAACAATTCAATTCAATTTATTTGTGATAAAGAGAGACTTCTTGTTAATTTTAAAAAAGTGCACAAAAACAAATGAAATTTAATAATGTATAGATTTCGAACTTGTCTTCTTATGGCGATCTCTTAAACAATAAGAGCACAATAAGAAAAACGTTCAGTTTGAATTGAGAAGCAATACAGAAGAACTTTTCAAATGTTATGAAAAGGATTCTAATCGAAGATGTAAGCAGAATCCATTTAACTAATTAAATAAGGTGCCTTCAAGTTGGACTTTTGCTGTTTTGTAAACAGCCCTTAAATGTTTTATAAATTTTTTTAAATATTTCTTCTCGAACATCCTGAAAAAGTCTGAATATTTACTAGATATGGTTCTTAATAGACTTAAGTAAGATTAATAAACTTAAGTAGGTTTAGTTTCTACAGGATAGGCTTGTAAATAGATTGCATAGAACTATGATAGCTGTCGATGTATACTAAGAGTAGGATTAAATTGAATTCCTATATGCCCAGATGTAGAACAGATTCCTTCAGCTATGTTGTTCTATTCACAAATCTCACCAATTTTTGTATTTCCCATAGATAGAGGACCGATCCTTTTGCCATAAAATTATTTATAAAATATATTTTTGTTCGATGTCGCAATTTTATTCTTTATCCCTAGACTACTGGATTCCGTTTATTGCTTGTGTTATATTTCTTGACTAAGGTGCAAATGTCTGAAGTAACAGACCTTAAATCTGCTTACGCTTTTCCTCCATAGGCTTCGTCCGTTCAGCATTAGCGCCTGCTGTAGTTGGTGCTTTGGCGGTTGTTCTCCTGTCTTTCCACAGCCTCGCGTTACAGAAGCATCCCACGTTCGATATCAGAACATAGGTCCTTGGATTTTTATGCAGGTGTTGGAGTCGATTCTGCCTTCAACATAGTGGTGTCCCTCGAGGTTGTCCGCTCAGCCTCTTGGTTCTAACCATTATATTCGACCGCCTCCGCAGACTTCAATACTTGTCCGCGTCACTTCCTCTTTCTCTTTCTTTCTCTCTCTCTACTGCTGGACGCTAGACGAGCCTCTGCTAATTTTCTTAGTCCAGCCCGTTCTGTCCAATCTGCCCCATCTGTACATTTCTTTCATCCATGGGTTCGGCAGACTTATTGGCACCTATTATTCTCTATAATCATGATCCATGGTCCGATCTTTCAGGGGTGATCTGTTCGGCATAGAAATCCCTACCGACAGCTTGATGATTCACTAGCTCTATCACATATATCCTCAATGAGAACCTTAAGCTCCATCACCACAAGAAGATGTAGATACGTCGGACAAAGTGGAGAAAATATTGAAGTAATTTTGAAACGGGATAAAAGGATGAAAAGCAACCTGAAAAAGGAAGATGTTGGCTTTGCCCATATAAAGGCGATTTATCTGTTCGTGGCACCAAACCAAAGGCTGCGAGAACTGTATCAAATGAAATTATAATAAAACTTTTTTTCATAATAAAGGGGAGACTGTTAAGTTTAAATTAGTTAAAGTTTGTAATAGCTCAAAAGAACGGTTGGAATCCATATCAAGTCAGAATATCCAATAAAATCCCAGAGTTTTTAAAGAAATTTAAAGTTTTTCTCCCACCATTTGAAAGAATTTCAACAGAAATTTACAAGAACATTAGTCCCAATTTTGAGAAATTACAAAAACAGTTTGAGTGAAAAACCTGTGAAGCAGGAGATGTTAACAGTGTATATGACAAAGCTTTCTTTTTATGAAACTTTCATAACACTGGCAACACTTACTTACGGTTCTGAAAAATTTGCCCTTGAACAAAGCTCCTCGAAAAGCTTTTATGAACGAAATATTTACGTCACATCAAAATCAGCTGTTCCATAGCAAATTATCGAGTGAGGAATGCGTGTGAACGTGAAGTGTGAGTGAATCCCTCTAAATTGTAGGTAAGTACCCAAACATTTTTCAAATTATGTCCTAAAAGAGTGAAAGTGTCAAAGTTTCTTTGTTAAATTAAGTGAAATAACTAATTACATGACCTATGACCATGACGACTTCCAATGGAGGTTAAATTCTGGCAGAAGTCCCCTATCTATAAATACACATAATTGGTTGATCATTGCCAGGGCCATGCGAAAATTACGAACATTAAAAAAAGACGAGAACTGAATATCGCGTGCTGAGTGGGTGGCTGATTTCAAGTGAACTATGGACTGCATGGAAAATTTCTGTGTAAAGTTGTGACGACACGGTTAATAAAGATAAAATCTGAAGAATCAAAAAGTCATTAAAATTTCAGGAGTGCGGAAAATTCTTTTGCACTGATAAGAATTAAGCTGCGCAGATTATGACCATGCAGCGTAAACACTGACCCAAATAATTATTAGTTTGCTGTTCAAACTTAACTGATCTGAAGGAAATAAGAAAATTTTTATACTCTTGTATCATGTCTTTCCGGTCCGGGTAAACATTGTATATTGTAAGTGAAAGCAAATACACTCTTTTTGGTCATAGTTCCGTGTAGATTGCGCTTGAAACTTTACACAACTACTCTGTGATGTCCGGAATGTAACGGTATACGTTAGCTTTGGTCATTTAAGGTTCTCTAACGCATGCTTAAACAAATTTTCGGAAATGTCCTTTTACGGGAGTAAAAATGGGAATTTTTGTGATTGAAAATATTTACTTGTTCCAATTATAAATTTATTTTGAGATATTTTTTGTCAATTTTTTGAATTCTGCCGTTGTAAAAAACGATGAGCATATATACAGTGGCTCAAACGAATAATCGGACAAGGTTAACACTTTAGTAAAGCACAAGATATGTGGAGAATGAATAACACGATTTTGTTGATATATAGCTCATTTTTCTTCTTTTTTCCTATATTTTGAAAATATATTTAAGAATTATACATTCTTCAAATCATATGAAAAAAAGCAAAGAAAATAACAAAATTAATTTTTCAAGTCAAACAAATAATCGGACAAATTAAACAAATGAGGCAATATTTGTAAAAGAAACGGATTTTCCTAGAAATTCTTGTGAATTCACATCCGTCGCTTTAAGTATTCCGTGTTTGCATTCAATTGATGTTTGGTTGCGAGGCAACGAGTTGTAATTCGAAATGAAAAACAATGAACTTTTGAATTTCGACAGTTAGTGATGAAATTTTATGGAGAACGACAACGGGAAATTGGAGACATGGTTGGAAGAAGTCATTCAACTGTTCATGATATAGTTAAAAGATATCGCAATGAAAATAGAATAAAAAATAAAAGCATCAAGACCAGGGAAGAACATTGATCGACTTATAAAAGAAGTGCAAGAAAACCCTTTGAAATCAGCCAAAGAATTGAAAAATTTTGTGTAAGATTACATAGAAAAGGATGCCTGTGTTGAAACTGTGCGAAACGTTTTAAGAAAACACGGTTCCCATAGGAGAATTTCTAGGAAAAAGCCAGTTATAAGCCCAATGAATAAAAAAATCCGACTAAAATTTCCCATGGAATATTTTCTGAAGGATGACGAATTTTGGAAACCCGTTAAGGGATTATCTAGTTAATTGTTTTAAGGTTTTAATTGTTTTTATTATAATTAACAGGTTTTATTTACTAATGAGAGTAAGTTTGACTTACATGGATCGGATGGGAGGTCCTACGTGTGAAAAGAAACCCAACACCGAATTCGATAAAAACAAATACCCGGGCTGATGTAAAGCATTGAGGGGTGTCTGTCAAGAGCGGAAGTAGACAATTTGCATTTTATTGAATGTAAAATGGACATAATTATTTATTTCAACATTCTCAAAGCAAATGTTAAACAAAGTGCAGAAAAATTAGGCACTTTGCAGCACTTTACTTTTTATCAAGATAGCGATCCGAAGTATATTTCGGGGGTCGGAAAGCTTTGGCTTATACATAATTGCTCCAAACTCCTGCAAACACCTGCCCAGTCATCAGACTTGAACGTCATCGAGCCTTTTTGGGGGGGACTTGCAAAGAGGCTGTACAACAGAACATTTAATAATTTAAGTCAGTTAAAAGAAGCATTACAGAATGAATGGGGTAATATCGAATTATAATTTTGTTAAAATCTCGTCAAATCAATGCCAAAACGAATTAAAGCTGTAATAGAGTCAAATATATTTGCCACCCAATACTAAATTAGTATATTTTTCCACAATTTGTTAATATCTTGTCCGATTAATTTGTTAATATTTTGTCCGATTATTTGTTTGACTTGAAAAATGGATTTTGTTTGTTATTTTCTTTGATTTTTTTCATATGATTTTGAGAATGTATAATTCTTAAATATATTTTGAAAATATAGGAGAAAAGAAGAAAAATGAGCTATATGTCAACAAAATCGTGTTATTCATTCTCCACATATCTTGTGCTTTACTAAAGTGTTAACCTTGTCCGATTATTCGTTTAAGCCACTGTATATTTCTCACGGTTATGAAAATATTTGAATTTAACGGAAAAATCACAAAAATTTCCTTTTTACTCCAGTAATAGTATATATCCAGAAATTTATTTAAATATTCGTTAGGGGATCTTAGGATACACATTTATACTTGCTTACAGCTCTCCACTCCTCTCCGTTCGAAAGGTATTCACGAAAAACGGATTTTTCCAAATTTCAAACGTACTTTTTCACCTTTAAATGGTCTTGTCGCCAAACATGACTAATATCGTTAGATTTGTGACATTAGAAAGTACCGTTATGCAAAGTTTCAAGAAAATCGGGCGCGCACCCTAAATGGAACTACTTCCGATAAAATAAATGTTAAGGTATAATTATATAGATCTGATACAATCTGATGTAGCTAATTGAGTAATTCAATTAAAAATAAATCGAAAAATATTGTATCATACTGTTTTGCTTAAGCAAGGTTACATACCTCTATTCTTGCAACGCATGCGATGTTACGTGCCTTCAGCTTCATTGCTTTTCGACAAATAAGATCACCATTAGTCGATTCCATTTCACTAATATGACCCTCGATCTTGTCCTCATGGTTTTTAAGATTATTATTCGTTGTTCGGAGGGCATTGTAAATTTTTACAATACTATAGCACTTTTTCTTCTTTAAAACGTCCAAAATTTTTTCC
>QYTT01081539.1:47060-78950 GCA_006980735.1 Dasypogon diadema
TGTAGATTGCGCTTGAAACTTTACACAACTACTCCGTGATGTCCGGAATGTAACGGTATACGTTAGCTTTGGTCATCTAAGGTTCTCTAACGCATGCTACAAATTTTCAGAAATGTCCTTTTACGGGAGTAAAAATGGGAATTTTTGTGAATGGGGATTTTTGTGATTGTTCCAATTATAAATTTATTTTGAGATATTTTTTGTCAAATTTTCGAATATTGCCGTTGTAAAAAACGATGAGCATATATATATTTCTCACGGTTATGAAACTATTTGAATTTAACGGAAAAATCACAAAAATTTCCTTTTTACTCCAGTAAAAGTATATATCCAGAAATTTATTTAAATATTCGTTAGGGGATCTTAGGATACACATTTATACTTGCTTACAGCTCTCCACTCTCCGTTCGAAAGGTATTCACGAAAAACGGATTTTTCCAAATTTCAAACGTACTTTTTCACCTTTAAATGGTCTTGTCGCCAAATATGACTAATATCGTTAGATTTGTGACGTGAAAAAGTACCGTCATGCAAAGTTTCAAGAAATCGGGCGCGCAACCTAAACGGAACTACTTCCGATAAAATAATACAGTGGGCAAAAATGTTAAGGCATAATTATATAGATCTGATACAATCTGATGTAGCGAATTGAGTACTTCAATTAAAAATAAATCGAAAAATATTGTATCACGCTGTTTTACTGAAGCAAGGTTACATGCCTCTTTTCTTGGAATATGAAGCACGCTACTAGAGGCAGGGTAACGCATGCGATGTTACGTGCCTTCAGCTTCATTGCTTTTCGACAAATAAGATCACCATTAGTCGATTCCATTTTACTAATATGACCCTCGATCTTGTCCTCATGGTTTTTAAGATTATTATTCGTTGTTCGGAGGGCATTGTAAATTTTTACAATACTATAGCACTTTTTCTTCTTTAAAACGTCCAAAATTTTTTCCGAAATCCATTATTTTTTTGTTTGAAATTTGGACTTGAAACAACCAAAAAACTATTTTAAATCGGAATAGGAAAATAATGGCGGCTCGGCCAACGATAAACAGTTCAATTCTGTGTAGAATGACGCAAACAGCTGTTACTGAAAATTGTTCAAGTTATCATGTTACCCATGAAGAAGGGTGAAATTTTGAAAAAGGGAAATTGTATTTTTTGCTATTCCGACGACATAGGGTAGTAGGGTATTACAACCCTTCCGTGTCTAATCTTTGCGTTGAAAACATTTGCAGAGATCCTACGAGCAGTTCGAGCCTTTTCACTCGGTTGAGCCTTTTGTATTTCGCATTTATATTTTATATAAACGAAAATATGTCTGTGGATTTCTACTTTTTCATTGTTTGTTGGCTTTGTATTGTTTTTTTTCAACTGGGCGCATTGTCCAAAATACTTTCACTTTTTGTAAGGTATTGCCTAAACTCAGGGGATGTATACAGCACGCGGAGTGAAATTAGGGAAGATGAGATTGGGAAGTTTTAACCTCACAAATGTTGCAAGTGAGTTACAATTTTTTTCATTAAATTTTTACTCTGCAACATCCCAGTGGCTTCCTAAGTACACTGTACAATTGTGGTCAATAGAATTGCCTCCATCACTGGTACCCAGATACATCGTCGCAACCTGTGCAGAATTTGAACCCACGACCATAGAGGAGAAAACTCAGCCAACGGCGTGGGTTCCATAATTTATGTTTCGCTTTTACGGTTGTAAGTCGTCATTCTAGAACACTATAACGTTTTGAATTCCATCGAAAAGGCTATTTTTTGACATTACTGGACGTATTTGAACCTCTAAAACACTGTATTGCCGTAAACCCAGATAAATACTTGCTGTATATTCAAAATCTCACATTTGCTACCTATTAAGATAAAAATAGTAATTTCGAGCTACAATTTCCAACCTATATCCGTTTACTGGTTCATATCAGTCCACCTAGAAAAGTGTAACAGCTAGGTCAGGCCTTCATTTTTATGGGCGACTTGTGGGTCACATAATAAGCAATTCATTCAAGTAAGACGATAAAATACAATGACAATTTTGGAGAGAAATGCAATTTTGCTAGAATCTATTGACCATAAACAAAATCTTCCTTATTCAAAAGCCAATAATTCCGGAAACGAAAAAATTTGCAAATAAAGCAGTGAGACAAAACCCATTCGATTTCTGCATGTCCATTAATTTCGAAGTTATGATTCGATATTTACTTGCAGGCACCAATCCTGATACAATTTCTTTAAGATATTTCAGTGGATGTTGTAGATGGAACCTTCTTATTCAATATAACTTTTTTCCTTAAGATTGGCCAACACAGAGCCCATTAAAGCATTAGCATCTTAAACCGCAACACCCTGAATATGTGAACTCATGAAAACACCAGTTTTATGAGCCTGCAACAAATATTGCACGAGTTTTTATTTTTAAAAGTCCTGTTTACAACGTGATGGATGATTTTCTGATGATAAAAGAAATTCACGTGAGCAGTGGTTAGCCACCGTTCGCCAGTGAATTTCCTCTTAAATCTTAAAATAAAAAATTCGAAACGTGGAATTAATCAAGCATAAACATCGCATTGAGTTTTTCTAATGTCTGATGTATCCCACATACTTTTTGCTTGAAAAGAATTGGCTCACACGTAAAAATATAATTTCTATATTTAATACATTGACAAATGACTAGCACCAACCAACTCTTACTTTTTCGTCACCAACATGTACTATGATCTTGAAAACTTTGCTATTTTAGATTCGTAATGCTTTTACATCAAAATTGGCTCAGTTTAATGCAAAGTTTCACACGCGATGGATTTGAAATTCTCTTTGTCGAACTCGTCGTAAATCATTTTCGGTACATTTTGTAGAATGCAAAATAGTCCATTTTTTATACGTTTAATACCTGCGATAGATTCGAAACCAAAAAGGTGTTTATTTTTATTTTTTTTTGCAATGCAGCGATTGCATCTTATGCATTCATTTATGAAGAATAAAATTCATTACGTAAAGTGCTTTTGTGAAGTTAGGACTTTTGGTTTTTAACGAACAATGACTGTGTTTCAAAGTGGATATTTTATGCGATTTTTAAATCCTACCTATAAACTATATTTATTGTGTGTAATGAGTATTACATCATCGCGACTCTAACTCAAAAATTTTAGGAATTCAATTCAAAATTTAGACCTTTATTTCAATTTTTCTCTTTGTTCTACAGAAATTAAAATTAAGCACCTTATTTAACATTTTTCCTAACTGTCTTTTATTCTCAGTTGCAATGGAATATTGACTGCATCGCAAGAATAAAACCGGCCAAGTGCGAGTCGGATTCGCGCACGAAGGGTTCCGTACCATTATCTATAAAAACGACAAAAACATCATCTCTGTTCTATGGGAGCCCCACTTAAATATTAATTGCCTGTTGCCGTTGTCAATATCGAACAAAAACGAGCAAAAAAATCACGTTTGTTGTATGGGAGCCCCCTTAATTATTTATTTTATTCTGTTTTTTAGTATTTGTTGTTATAGCGTCAACAGAAATACATCATCTGTGAAAATTTCAACTGTCTAATTATCACGCGTCATGAAATACAGCCTGGAAATACGGACGGACAGCGGAGTCTTAGTAATAGGGTCCCGTTTTACCCTTTGGGTACGGAACCCTAAAAAATATTTTTCAAAATTTCTCTGCGATGCTCTTCCTTTTTTACATTTTACCTCAAGTTTAATTATTAAATTATTTAAAATGTTCCTCGGTTTTCTAAGTTAAAACTCCGTACAGTATTTCCAATATATTTGTTAACATTTTAATTTATTACCCATTACCTAATACTCGATAACTGTATTACATATCTTAAGCGTAGCTTATCAATTGCTGTGACATAGAAATCTGGCGGTTTCGATATCCTTCAAGACCTGAATGTGCTTCGTAATTGTTGTAGGCATTTTTTCGGAAGATAATTTCACAAAGAAAACAATAGTTGGTAATTTGATGGTGTAGGATCGGCTAAGTATGGTGGATGTGACGAAACTTCTCCGGCAAGTGAATTTGATTTTAGCTGCATCACCAAAAAAAAATGCAGAACAACTCCTTCCTATTTATTAAATCAAGCTGAGATCAAAGACTGTACAGAGATTGTCGAGCTCCGTACAATATTACTCCGTTGTAACAGTCTTGTGCGGCTGAAGCAACCTATAATGGATTGCTTCCCTTCTGTCCCATAATATACACTGTATTATTGGTATCCTCTGATAAACTGAAGCTTTAGAAGCTGTTCATGAGGGTTATCCTAGTTTATAGCACTCTCTGTTCCTTACGAAATTAGTGTATAGTGCCCAGTCTAAAGAAAAAACATTCGGAATTGTGTGTGGAAAGAAATGGATGGAAGTTTCGCACTATATCTGTTGAATTTCTTTCTAATAACTAACCCTCCTAGTGGTATTAAAAAGCCATAAGGTCGCTGTAGTTTTATTTAGTACCTTTTTATCGGCAAATATTATACGAATCTACTGCTTAGTTATTTCACTAAATTTTTATAAGACGAATCAATTTCGCAATCTATTTACTGTGTTCGTTTCATTACAGATATTCCGACTTTGTACTTATGAATCTTATTTATAGAAGATGACATCAGTATCAATGCTAGCCAAATTGAAAATCTATGCCACATCTAAGCCATTAGTTAAGGGAATTCTTGCCTATAGTATTTTATGGCCGACCGGAAGCCTTATACAGCAAACGATAGAAGGGAGGAATTTTGGTAAGGAAGGACAGGTCCGCCTGTATAAACATTTTTATTCACACTTTTACTATCAAATATCACAAATTATTAGAAAACTACGATTGGAAACGATGTTTACGTTATAGCCTTTATGGAGGATTATTTGTGGCACCCACACTTTACGGTTGGGTTAGATTCACTAGTGTGATGTGGCCTAAAACAAACCTTAAATCTGGCATAGCTAAAGTACGTAAAACTATCAAAAAGGTGGAGGGTGAACTGTTAAATGAGAAATATTTTTGTCTATAGGCACTTGTTGATCAGGTTTCTTATGGCCCATTCTCCATGGTGTCGTTTTACATTGGAATGAATCTCCTCGAAAACAAAACTTTCGATGAAGCCGTGAAGGAGCTCAAAAGCAAATTTTTCCCCACCTATAAAGTAACCACAATCAAAATGGTACACACATTAATTAAACTACAATAATTGTTGTTGTTGTTTCATAGGTTGCAATCTGTTTTTGGCCCATCTTACAAACGATTAATTTTTCCGTCATTCCTGAAAGAAATCGTGTGATTTTCGTCAGTGTGTGCAGTGTGATCTGGACAACATTCCTTGCGTATATGAAACAACTCGAGAAGTTGGAAAACAGGGAGAAACTAGCAAATTACCTTTAAAGTACATGAGATTGAATATTTTTTATAAATTGTTGATTGTTGAAAGAGTTATTAAAGAAATTATTTAAAGGTTTATAGTGTATTAGGATGTGATGTAGATAGAGAGGGTAAGATGAGCACGAGCACTATCACGTGATAGCACGTTCTTATGAAGAAATCAAAAATTGGATCGATACGTGGATCGCATAAAAACATGAGCAGTTTTTTCGACGCGTGATTCGTACGCTGTCTGAAAGATGGGAGAAAGTCGTGGCTTTTTTTATTAATCCAATGGATAAGAGGAGGGAAAACCTCCTCTCAAAAACATAACTCCTCATCCTTTTGCTGAATTCTAATACACAATCTGTCTGTTGACATTATGATTGTGCTCATTTCAGGTTGTGTAGTCTCTTTTTAATTCAAGATCAAGGAAAATGAGAAAAAATGCTTATGGAAAGCAACGAAATTGTTACTGTCCGTTATTAGTTTAGGTCCGCGCCAAATCTCCTGCATAAATAAAATTTAGTGGAGTAGGTTCCCTACATCTAGACGTGTCCAGGAAAAACTGAAGTAAAGGTCTGCTTGCAATTTTAAATTTGCTTCCAGATAAAACTATATTCCTATTCCGTTTAGCTGAATTTAATATATATATTCTTAAAAATAAAGAGAAATAACAAAGTGTAAACAAAGAAGCTGTCTTCTATCAGTATTATCAAAATTAGGAAAATGAGTTCCGTTTTTAATCAATTCAAAGTATTAGTGACAAAATATCCCCTCCTGCGAGGAATGATATCCTATAGCATCATTTGGCCAACGAGTAGTGTGGTACAACAGCACATCGAAGGAAAGAAATGGGGTATTAAACTCGAATAGTTAAGTCTCTAGATTTTACTAAGAATTTGATAATTCTATTTTTCACGAATAGGTGAATACGACTGGTGGAGATGTCTGCGATTCAGTTTGTATGGTGGGCTTTTCGTCGCGCCAACACTGTACGCTTGGATTAAGGTATCAACAGCTATGTGGCCACAAACTACTCTTCGGACGGGGGCAGCTAAGGCTATAGTAGAGCAATTATCTTACACCCCCGCTGCTATGACATGCTTCTATTTCATTATGAGCTTGTTAGAATTGAAAACTGTTAGAGAGGCTGCTGCTGAGGTGCGGAAGAAATTTATACCAACATACAAGGTATAATTATTAATCATATTTTCTCTGGCAAAACTCTAATATTCTATACTACAGGTAGCCCTGTGTGTGTGGCCAGTTGTAGGTCTAATAAATTTCACACTGATACCAGAACGCAATCGTGTGCCTTTTATAAGTGTCTGCAGTCTTCTGTGGACAACATTTTTAGCATACATGAAACATTTGGAGCATCATCGTGTTGATGATGTGAAAATATATTGAAAATAAATAATAAAGAAGAATAGAAACATTTTTACTTTTTTAAGGAGCACCATTAATTCGATACTTTCTTTCTGAAATTTCATACAAAGAGATCTGCAAAATCGGATGGATTCCAGAGCATTATTGTTCCAAATAATTCGACTGGAAGGTCTCTAACGACCAAGCAAGAGATAAATTAAATTCGGATCTACCAATGGTCATGGACTACCATAATGCATGGAAACTGAAGTTGAATCTGTTTCCGAAATGTTTCCTGAAAATGAATAACCTTCCATCGCTTTAAGCGACGAAGTAATAACAGAAAGACTGTTAAGCTACTCAGGCAGACAGTGAACGTTTTTCACGAATTTTTGCCTATCGATGCCTCGCCTGACACTTTCCATTTTCCTAACGCTGCACTGCAATTAATAAACACTTCAGAGGCTACTGGGTCAAAAGTAGAGCAAAAAATGTTCACGGTCTGCCTCAGGAGCTGATTACTCCTTCTGTTATTGCTTGGTCGATGATACCATCGATTGCATTCAATCTGGACATCAGGAATATATTAGGTAAGGACAAATTGATCACCGCCAGCCTTAGGCCTTTACTGAAATCCAAAGGGATATTCGCAGATATTGTAATTAAATTGGATGATATTCAGATCGCTTTCATAAAGGACTCATATATAACCGTCGCATTTGAGATGCAAGAAAGTTCTTCTTTCAAAGAGCAGAAAACAGAAAAAACAACATAAGGTAAGAAATATTATTTCGTAATGTTTACACTTCCCGCAAAGCTGGACTAGAAAACAAATATGAATCTATGAAACCTCGGGGGGGGAGGCAAAACTTAATTTCGATTTAAATAACTGGGCGAGAAAGATGCTGCAGAGGAACAAATAATAGGGACACAAGGAAAAGTCTGCCCAAGTTGCGAAAGCAAAATTTTTGTCATAAAAATGTGCATCGAGCTGAGTTAAAACTCTCGTCAAGTTCCCGCTAAGTGAGACCAGTGTTTTTGGTAGTTGTGGATATTTGCCCAGTGTGAAAATTTTACAAGAAGATTTAAATATACAATTAGGTTAGAAAATGATTTCCTCTTTTTTAATCATGAAGCTTGTTTATGTACGTTTACATAACTTGCTGGGAACTAATACAAACACAAATTCTACACGATAAGTTTCTGTACATTTAAAAACGTTCGACACTCACTCCCTCACTGAGAGTGACTAAATGTTCCCTAGGACTTTTTCCACGAGTAGTACATCTCCATTGGTTTATTCACCTATTGAAGGGAATTTAATTTTGTATTTAATTATCCAGAAAATGCACAAACCTTCCAAAATTTCTCATTCACTTGTTGCAGTGTTTGGTTACCGCTAAGAATTACGAGTTGTGAAGGTTGCGGGGCAATATAAATGCAGAAATTCACGAGACGATATGCCTCGGGCAATTCCGAGTCCAGATCAAGAGTCAATCTCATTGCAAGATACTTGCTCAAATGGTCCACTAAAAAGATTTTTCTCAGAAGGAGTTCTTTGCATGATTCTAAAATTTACCAGTTGCATTCGCTGTTGTTTTTATGTATCTCACGGAATTTTCCTTAAGTGCTTTCACAAGTTGGTTATCACCGGCCATTTCTGTTGGATGAGGCTTGAAAACTAATTCGATCTCGTCGTTTATCCCCAGTTCCGAGTTGCCCTCGCCCTCAGTGTCTATGTTGGAATCACCCTCAGTTCTACAATCCATTTCACTGTTGCTTTCTGACTCTTCAGATCTTTCAGAGGTAAACACAGACATTGCTCTTTTCGGCTTACTGCTGCTGCTGTTCGACGGCACGGGAGAAGGGGTACTGCGCACTGAAGGCGGGTTCGAAGCTTGTCTGTTATCAGCCGACCCGTCCCTAGAATCATTACCGTTGTTTGCAGCCCCACTTGAACTGGCGTTAGAATGATTTGTGCTGTGAATATCCTCGTTCTTTCTGTATCTCTGCGGCCTGTTTTGCGACTGCAACTTGATGCCTTCATTTATAGAATTAACGAGCGCTTGCTGAGATTGCGTTTGATTGAATTTTGCCAGAACACGTTCCTGAATTTACAATGATAAGTGTTTTGAATTACCAACAAATTAAACCAAGAAACCTGAATAGCCTCGTACTCCTCTCGACTGGGGTAAATCTTCGATATGAGCAGGTCGAAATTTGGATCAGGCCGCAAGGAACGCTTAGAAACTAATTTCTTTCTGCATGTAGGACACTCTTTATTTCCAGACCTCAGTGCAGTGATTATGCAGTCCGAACAAAATCGATGTAGGCATTCTTTTGTTGTCATCGTCTTTTTCAGCATATCCAAACAAATCGGACACATCAACTCGCTGTGCAAGCTCCTCGGGGAAACTGCGATTTCTGTGTTGTCTGTTATCACTTCCTGGGGTTTCCGTTGCAATTCATACAACGATAAATCCCATGTTTTGTTCTGGGGCGGCTCGAGAGAAGTCATTTTCTTAAAATTTACACAAAACCGCACAACACTTGGAAATGTCAAACAAAATCCATAAAATCTCGAACTACTACATCTTTGAAAGCTTTCACTTTCTTATACTACAGAAAAGCCGATGAACGCGGCACAATAGTTCATTCTAAGCTGGTCTGGTGGCGCTTTAAGTGTTATGTGTTCGGAACTCTGCTGTGCTTTGTCCTGATTAAAGAAGAAAAAGTACAGAAAAGCACTGCCAGCACTGCGAAAAGTAAACGTGGAATAGGTTTGAAATTTTTTGTAGATTTAATTAGCTCAAATGGACGATATATATTGGATTTATAGCAAACTTCCCCCGCAGAATCTGGATTGCAAATGGTCAGTATGGGTAGGCAAAATTTAATTTGAAATTCCATTTATACACTTTTTGGAAATACGTGTGCGTTCGTGTCGCTAAAATAACTGATGCACTTTTCATGGAGCAACATGCAAACTCGGATCCAAATTGCACATATTAACGGCTGGACTCGGAGGCTACATCGTACTAAACAAGAGATGGACGCCGGATATATGTAGTTTCGAAATGGAAAAGAAGTAAAACTATAATTCCTGTTGAAAATCCAGTTTATTACATCAGAAGTTACTTATTTGAAGGAATATAATTTTTGTATGATTTTATTGAGACTTATGTAATTTAGCCTACGAACAATTACTGCAAAAATCCGAGCCATCGATTGTTTTTACCTCACAAAAACTATTCTCAATTGCTTTTTTACAAATTGTCGCTTCGTCAACCTGTGACACAATGTGCGACAGTAATTCATGTCTAATTTCTGTTGTTAACGATTGTTTGTTTACTAATTTGTTGAAGATGAAAACCTTTAGGACGCCGGTGTTATCTAGAATAACCGATTTTGTTGTTTTTAAGGTTTCATGATCGAAAAACGTGAAAGCTATAAATGCTCGGTCAGGATCCCTGTGTACTCCCCACAGAGTATTTGGCAGAATAACTTCAAATATGTCATCATAGAGGGCATCGTATAATGCCTGCACATCTACCTGAACCGTGGTTTCTTCCACCTCACACTGTTTATGCTTGTTTTGTTCAATTTCAATCGATGACTCTCGTTTTACCGGAACACTTGATTCTTCTTTCAAAATTACTTCCTGTTCCTGTTCTTGTTCATGTTCCTGTTCTTGTTCTTGTTCCTGTTCCTGTTCTTCTTCCTGCTCGTCCTCTATCTGAAAATTAAGACAAATTAATTAGTTTTAAAAAGCTTTTTATTTAAAATAACTTACATTGACCTTATCGTCCAGTTGTTGTACTTCCAATTTTAGAATTTTGGACATTCGTGATCGTCGTACACGCTAAAAAAATTAGAAAAGTTATTTATATGCATGCTAGTAAGGAGTTGTTAAGCATGCAACGTGATTATAGCAATTGTTCACTATTAAATTTATATAATTTGGATCTTACCAAATGGTTTGAACCATTTTAATTCTCTGGTTCTTTCGTGCATAGCAAAAAAGAATCAGAGGTCGTCTGTGAAAGTTTTCAAACTTAATTTTCTTGCTATGATTAGTTTTCAAGTTATTATCTATTTGTCAAAATTTGGATTCGGATTTTTCAAAGTAGTCTTGCCTTATTTTCACGCACTTCCCTTTTAGCCCTCGTCGCATTTGGAACATGCAATCTGATTCATTAGTTAAAATGCTTCCAAACCGTTAAGACGCTTAAAAATGGAAAACGGCCAGGAGCCGATAGCATCCCAGGAAAACTAATTAAAAATTATTGCACAACGAAGGTTTATTGGACGTGTAGCATGCCTCATGACTTGATGATTTGCACTGAAAGTAGTACCTTGAGTAACCTCAACTAAACAAAAGCCCTCAAACAAGCTGATACCTTCTCGGCTATTTTGTTTAGGCTTGCCGTAGACTTGTTCTTGCAGAAATCCAAGATATCATTGTCGACCCAATGCATATAACAAATCCAAGTAAGTCCTTGAATACGCTCTTGTTTTGGGCAGAAGTCGAACTGATAATAAAAAAATGGTAGTAAAGCTAACTGTCTCTGCTAACAGCGATGAGCTCCAAATCAATGAACGAAGAGCAAAGCATTTGATCTCTTTTAACAAATTTCAACTTCACCAACGATATATCTAAAGCGCTACGAGCCCCTATTACACAACGTAACAGGGATTTTGCTTCAGCGATGCCTTGTTAAAATCATATTCCTTCGCGTGTCCAAAATAAGCAACAAAATAGGACATAAGTGTGTTTGAGCGGAGTCTCGTCCCAAGATGTCTTCTCTTCGCGGTACTGGTAACTTGTTTGAATTTTTTGTGAAATTGTAAACTATTATGGCGGTTCTATAACTCTTCAATAGCTTTCCATTGCTATTCTCAATAAGATCTTCGTTACATAAACAGAGGCGGCCAAATTTAAACAATGAAAATACCTATCTAAGGCGGTGATTACATCGTACTGAGGAACAAACGTGCCCATCAAAAAATGTAGGTGAAGAAGACAGTGCGGGGTCTCTCCACTGCCCTCTTTACCCACACGCCACATTAGCTCTGCAGTGGCCAATGCAGAAAGATCTGTGTCACCAGGACCAGATGAGCCAAGATCGAAGAGAAGATTGCCGATAATAACCCGTGGAATCACTGTAATACAAATCTCGACAAGGCGTTTAGACACAATGAGTTTGGGTTGGTGTGTCGCATATATCCAACCGCCTGTGGTTCACTCGAAAGTTGAAAAAGAGAACCGCGCAACGGGCTCACGTATTCGAACCATCTTTCCCGACTTCTTATTTACGCTCATTCAGTACGACGACTGGCAAACTTATGCACCCCTCCACTCTCTGCATTTCAATTTTATAGTTAATAATTAAAATGGAATCATTAGAAAATTGGATTTTAGTGCCTTGCTGTCATAATTTGTGAAATTGGAATAAATTAAAATAAGGAAATGGAGATTGATGATTCCACTGTCACACATTTAATAAAAGAGATTCAGATAAAGGGAAAATAATTGCAGTAAGGTGATTTGATATTAGCATAGAGAAATTATCAGCTAGAGATCCACTCTCATAAAGAAAAACAGTCAAAAAGCTTTTGCTACGGACGGCCCTAATGTAATCTTAATACCATCGACCAAGCGGTAACAGAAAGACTAGTCAGTTCCTAAAGTTGCTTGCACAACGGAGTATGGATGCTCGCTGGTAGATGGTTTGCCCACGGTGTTGTTATTATTTTCGCTACGAATACAACAACAAATGCACGGATTAAGCAACTACCGACTATCCATGCTCCGTTGTGCAAGCACCCTACAGCCCGAGAGCTGTAGGCTCTGAAGTGTTCATTGTTAGGAGTACAGAGTGAAGAAGATGGAAGGTGTCAGGCGAGACATCGATGAGCAAAAATTCGTGAAAAAGCGTTGGCTGTCTGCCTTAGGAACTGAACAGTTTTTCTGTTATTACTTGGTCGATGCTAATACCTGGCGTTCAAGAATTTCAGCATTGACTCTTGCCATCTTAGCGAGCTGTGAAAGCTTGCTGCAATCGACCACGTATACGTAAGGAATTGTAGCTACAAGAATTTATATATCGGGTGTCTGGAAATTTTTGTGATTCAGTACTATCGTTTCGACAACTTTGAATACTTACACTATAAGACGGCATTTCTTACAGAAAAAATTACATTCTGAGCATTAGAGAGAAACTTCTAGCTCTGCGCAATGTAAATTTCTAACCTTTGTTACCTTTCATCTAGACGAGTAAAAGTTTCTATTACTAAGCTCTATCTCATTTTTACATTGAGTTCTATATCTGGGGCAAATGATGCTTTCAGTTGAGGCTATCAGGGTAACTACTCCAACCATAAATTTTAATATCCTGAGATATCCAGAATTTAGCCTCGGCAGTTAATTAAAGTCTAACTTAAGGGGCATTGAGTACTCATTTAAATTTGAGACTGACTGAAATCAGTTTTCTGGCACTTACTACCTAAGGTCACTTGGGTACACAGCTGTTATCAAGTAGTACAAATTTGTAATACTTACAAAGTAAAGCTGCTCTTCATATTCGGAGGGTAAATTATGGCAAGGAACTGCATTGGGTACTAGTTTTGGTCGACCTCTTTCCATCTGGAACAGTTGCCCATTGATTACATGGTCAAAAGTTGTGATGATGTCTTCCTTCCTAAAATGCCTTTCACAGATTTTATCGCTTGGCTTTAGTTCTCTTTTCTTTGGAAGGACTTGTCTCCAAAGCTCAAATATTTCCTTATTCTGCTTAAAAATACATTTTCAGTTTATACACCAAACTTTATTAATTGTCTGACCTTGGGCGGTAGAAACATCATTCTCTTCTGCTGCCCTTTGCAAATGTTATCGCACCACGGTACAAAGCAGTTCCTCATATTTTAAGTATTCGGAAATATACTCTACTGTAAACGGTAAACAAAACGTATAAATTGTTTCAATAATACTACAATACGATAGCCACGACAATTGACAATTTCTCAATGTGACAGCAAACTTAAATGATCTGACATTGTCTTTTTAAGAAATCACTGCACGCTCTGGTGTTAATTGAAAAAACTATTTGATTTCTAGATTTTATATTTTTGTCGATAGAGTGCATGCTGAAGGTAGGATAGGGTCGATAATTTTGAACCCTACTCTCGTAAAAAATAAAATGAATAGAGCGAGACAGCACTCTCGGACTTATTATGAGATAGGTCAGAATAATTAGTAGGATATTGTAAAATAACTACGTTTCTCTGACTTTGTATACCTTAATTTCTAAGCTGCTTGAGTAGGAATGGAACATTGACATGTAAATCTGGACTGAGCATGTTACTCAACCTGCATTAAGTTGAATAGCACCACTTTTATATTGCTGTCTCTTTTCCGATAAGCATTCTGTGCCTAGAATAAATGTCAATTTTACCCATAAGATACCGAACAACAAAAAGTGATGGAACTACATTCTCTCTCGTTTCTGATAAGGTATGGACATTTGACTGTTAATGTCATCTCGTCAAAGTTGCATGGAAATTTTAAGTAATTTAGAAATTAAATGAGTAGTTAAATATAATTTTCATTTATTTCTTTCCAATAATGTTCCCCTGAGCATACTCTAGCATATTTTATTTGTGATTTCAATGTGAGCATTTTTCCGCAATATGTATAACCAAAAATTCCTTAAAATACATAGAAAACTTTGACGTAGTGATGTTACGCAAACATAAATGGTGGAACTTGTACTTGAGCTTATCATTCCGTAGGGTTAACCCAGGACATTTTGTATGGAAATTTTCTAGTCCAAGCTGTCAAACACGCACATAGCATAGGATTTTCTGCTGACGAACAATTCTTTAGATATTTCACTTAACTGCAAAGCAACATTAATGAATTAATTGACATTGCTGGTTAACTGAAAAGTTCAATCAATCAGTTAACCCAAACATCTCAGTTAACTGAAAAACCAAATTAATCGATTAACCAATTAATTGACGAAATCGATTAACTGAGAGCTGTAGTAGACTTAATTTTTTGGAAACTGGGGACCAAAATAACTTTTTGATTGCTCCCAAAAAATTTTTTCTAAGAATTTAAAATAACGAGTAACTCCGAGACCGAGAAAAAAAACTTTGCATTTAACGTGTTTATTAAATTAAACTCCGCGATCTAAGCCCCAAAAAACAAAATACTCAGTTTACGTCGCATTAACGCCATGTTCCCATTTAGCTTGCCATTTTGTTGTCACGGCATTTTCGACCTGAGGTCGATGGCATGGCATGGGGCTTTTGTGCTTAGGCAATAAGCTCATGATGAATGTTGTGCGATTCAGGACAGATGAGTTAATCTGGACTTCATAACAATTTTATTCTCACGGCTGTGTTTGAACAAAATTAAACAATTTTAAACAAAAAGAAAACAACAGCTAGGTAGGCTATTAATTGATTTCTGTTTAGTTTAGAACTTCCTTGACGTTTCGTATCAAATATTTTCGAGTAAACTTACCTGTGAGAAGATATTCGGGCAACTGCCGAGGCACTACATTTTGGCAATTTTGTACAACACATGGCATTTTATTGTTCTAATTTCAATAATTAGTAGTTAGTTCTTATTTCTTTGCTTCACATGCCTAGTTTGAAGTGGCGCATGCTTATCTATATGAAACTTTCTCCACATTTACTATTCATGATGACCGTTATGACCACTTACACTTTATTGACATTTCTCATTTTGACTAAAAAAGACTGAATGTGAATCTAAAAATAATTTGCTTTTATATTTATAAAACAATATAGGGTCATAAAATTGTAGAAATAAAGAGTGAAAATAAAGATCTTATTCCACATTAGGTATATAAATTTAATACTTCTTTTTCTCCGTAATGCTGAGTGATGCGAATTCGTTACTGAGTATTTTCATCACATCCGTGTGTTTGAGATCAGGTCTTTTGTAAACTTTGTATTTCTCTTTAACAAACTTCGCAAATCCGGACGGTTCTTTTACTGGAGTGGGAATAATGTTCCCATCCTTATCCTTTTTGTTAAGAAATATTTCAATTGCACCGTGACAGAAAGAACATCGGATGTTTTCTACTTTCTTTGACTTGGAATGAGCATGAGACCTAAAAAATACTCAATTAAACTTGGCTCTTTGTTTGACTAAATTACTTACCTGGCTCCACATAATGTACACTTGTATGTGTATTTATACTCAATATCGTATTGATGGCAAACACCAATCTTGGGTATTTCTGGGAAGATTTCGTTGGCTTTTCGAGCCCTAAAATATATTCCATGCAGGATTATTGAATTAAATGCATATGCTGCATAATTAGTCTACACTTGAGAGTATCTCAAGTAATTCAAGCGCGTATATCATTACAACAAGTAACACAACTGTAGCAACTAAGTTAACTGGCTAAGTTAAAACACAAGTTTTTGAAAAGTAGAGACAAGTAAAAGACTATTTCGTTAGATATTTACCATGCTTTCCATGTGGCTCCATGTCCATTTTCTCCATTGAAAATCCACGTCGCTGCATGGCACAATTCGTGAATAAGCGTGCACCTTAGACGATCTGCACTTGTCAAAACTTTTTCACTTAACTCTATTTTACTAGCACGCTCACCGGTTGACCTGGACAAGAAAGGACATTATAATTATGATTCCAGAACAAACTCGAGTTACTACATTTTCTTATTGCTGCAGCGTCCCGCTGTATTAAGCAGTTTCTTATTCCATACAATTGCAACATTAAGCTCATTATTGAAGAGTTTTTCATTATAAATTCCGTACAATCTCTGCACCAATTCGTCCTTGCGAGTTTTAAAGTTTTCGCGGTAGTACAAAGCATCTGGGTGACACAGCGCTTTAGAAACAGAAACTGGAAACAGTTTTAAGATTAGATATGTATTTTTTAAAAATTCATCACATGTAATGAATTACCATCCAAGGACTTAAGAAATCCATATTTATTTCGTGGTGTATCTATTTTTCCACAGGGGGTAGTATTAACCAGTTTCTTTTCAGAGCAATTTTCAGAGGGTGTAGAGGTAAGTTCTATTTGCTTTTCTGAAATTTCAGAAATTGCAGATTTAAATAAAAGTACTCAATCGCCATTTATAGTGGTAAATTACTTTTCTTCTTCTTGCTAGTCGGAGTTTTTAAATTGAAAATGGGCGTGCCTGTCTTAACGGCTTCGAGTTGTTTATTGATTGGTGCAAACAAGGGCAGTGGTGTCCGCAACCTGACACATTCGGAATCATCAAGAGCAGAGAAATTACCAATGGGTGTAGCGGGCGCAGACTCTTGACCTTCAGTTTCCTCTCCGAATCTTGCAGTAAATAATTTTCTCTTTGTTTTCGTACTATAAATAAAGAAAATAAGAAAGAAATTCTTAATAAAAAGCACAAAACATACTTAGTTGTAGGAGTTGAAGCAATTTTAGGTCTGTCTTCGTATTTGCAAGTCTTTAGAATTTCCTGCAATCTCTCATTGAAAGCTTTATCTGAAAAAAAACGAGATGTTTAATGTATTTATAGTCAATACTAAATAATATTGCATTCGTTCTTTTCAAATATTTAAATATTTTTTTTTTTATCATTAAGGGAGTTGGCATAAAAGCTTTCTTGAGAGAATTACGTGTTAAAATGCATTTGTCCTGAGAGAGCTTTTAAGTGAGGGTCACCGGTCACCGGTGACCCCCACGGCATTCAACGTGTTAACACTAGCTGCAGAAATACAGAAATTATTCTTCTTCTTCCATTTTTCTCTTTCTAAACAAATTCAAGATAAGTAAAGACCCTGTAAAACAAGCGATTTAACACCTTAACTACGGGGAACGAAATTGCACATTTTAATTGAAGTTTTTGAATTTTTCATTTTGTATTTACTGACCGCGTGACACTAGAGTCACACAAAAGCAAAAATTTATGAAAACTAACTTCTGTTTCAAACATATTAGAGACATACATCCGAAAGGTTTAATATAGTATTTAACCCTTCACTGGGGTCACGCAGCCATTAGTATGAAAATTCTGTGACCCTGCATCCATATGACGCTAAAAAGATTCATCTTTATCTCGACTGCTTGCCCGGCGTTGTCTCGCCTGAGAGCCTCCATCCTCCTCCATCTGCACTGCAAGTAATGAACACTTTATAGTCTACAGCTCTCGGGCGAGACATCGCTAGGACAAAGAGCGAGAGAATGCGTTCACTGGCAGCCTTAGGAGCTGACCAATCTTTCTGTTATTACTTTGTCTTTATTTAAAAAATAAATCCTTAAAACTTAAATTCTGGCATATATCGCAAGTGGGAAAAAATAAATTAATATGTAATTAGTTACAGCACCGTGTTGTAGTCATCCGGGAGATCAGAAAGAGTGAAATTCTTTAATGAAAACAATCGCGATCATTATTTTTAGGACTATCAAAGGGAATTCCACTAGCAAGTAATATTACGGTTTCTATCACAAATAAAAGAAAAATTACCATTATTAACCGCAGGAGTACCACATTCATCTTTAACCTGGACTTCTTCTGCTGAGAGGTCCAAATAAATGAGTTTACTCTTGTTAGGAGTTTGCTTCTTGCAGGTTCTGAATTTTCTGCCGCAACTATCATCCGATTCGGAAGATGATGATGTGCATATCCAAGAATCATCAGATGCGGAATAATCTTCATTAGTTAGAGAGCGATTAATTATCTTCTTTGCATTTTTAGGTTTCACTACGTGTAAAACACATGAAAATCGCAGAAATAAGAGAGACAATAAATTTTACCTCCTTTTCGTTTAGTTACAAATGCGTTGAACTCCTTTTTGGAAACCCTGCCATCTTTAAGATCCTTTTCATCGCAGGGTCTTTTAAAACAATCCTCTTGTTCAGGTAACACTTTCGGACTGTTCTGATTATTAAGATTCACACGAGTAGACTCTAAATCTTCTTTAATATGGTTACGGACTGAAAAATAAAACGTGAAATAATTTTCTCGAAAATTTAGTACACATGGTTTTACATTCAGAGAAATTTAAACGCGTCTCTTCAGTTTTTCCCTTTCTTTCCAGTGTTTTTATTATTTCTGGCGTTTGCCAAGCAGAGCCATAAAGTTGGTCTAGCAGCTTCTTAGCCTTCTCATCGAATTCAATGCTAGTTTCTTTTGCAGTTTGGTTACCTTCAGACGCCTTATTTACAAAGTTGTTACTGAAACTTGCATCTTTCCTAAGTGATTTATTCTCGGTTGCCAATTCTTTCTGCACAGACAACTTTTCTTCGGAAACAAAATTGTTCTGCGCCTTATCGGCAATACTATTCCTATCAACTTTTGAGGGTTTTGGTTCAGGAGAACTATCATTACTGTTGTCATCATAGTCAGAGATACTCGCCTCCGTTAGCTTAGGCTCTGATATTTGTACCTTAATTTTTATTGTTGCTGAAATATTAATTTTCTCAATACAATTTGAATTGTTTTGAGAGACTTTTGGTGGAGATTGAGGCTCAGGCTCCTTCTCACTCCCCTTATGACTGGAGATTGTCTCTTCCTTTTCTACGTCCTCTTCAACACAGGGCGGTACTACTTCCTCTTCTTCTCCCTCTGTTTCACATATCTCTATAGAATCCTCTGGGAGAGGCGCGTCATGCAATGCAGCTCTAAAACTGCTTTCTAAACTCTCCTCATTGGATTGAGTTTCTTTATGTTTCGTAGCCGAAACGTCTTTTAGAAACGCCTCAATTCGATCAGCTAATGTATTGCTTAATGTACTGCCCAAGTTCGTTTGTCCGGATGGACGAGTGTTTGAGACATTTACTGGATGACTATTTTCACCCTCTGAGTCAGATAGCACAATGACTTCTTCGTCCGTTTCTGATACAGAAATAGAATCCTTGCTTGGAGAGCTGGACGTGCTGCTTATGGTGACAACAGATTTGTCGTGCAAAGAGATATTTTCTTTTAATGGCATAATTTCTAGCGACATTTTACGTGGAAGACTACTTCGGTGACTTTCAACGGATATTATTTCGCTCATGCCACCAGACACAGTATCAGCTAAAGCAATACCTTTAACCCTTCCATCACTTCGAAAAAGACTTTCCTCCTCTGCAGAGCTTTTAGTTGTAGTGCTCCTCCCTAACAAACCTATCGACCCAGTTTCAAGTCTCATTTCTTCACTAACATTAGTTGTTAGAATACCCATGTCTTCCTGCCCGGTAAACAGACTTTCAGACCGATTAGAAGAAGAGTCCCTTATACCTTCTCCAATGGCACTTCTTTTATCTTGACTGGTGTTTAAATTAGTCTGTTCAGAAGCACTACTATTGTTTGATATGGAGACCTGTAGTCGTTCTAAAACAAACGACGAAACATTAGGATCTACACTATCTCTGTGGGCCGCACCGCCTCCTGTCGCGGCAGAATTCTTGCTCTGGAAGAGTTTATTCACTTCCTCAGCCTCAGATTCATCATCTGTCAATAAATCTCGTAAATTCCTGCATGCTGATGATTTGTCTTGTGTTTGCACAATTTCCTCACTTAAATTCTCTTGGGCCTTCTCTCGTTCTTTCTTTTTCTTGGAGGATATGGTTAACTGGGCGAAACCTAAAAGACTTGTTTAAGAGACACTCTTTTCAGTACTTTGAATTTTAACCTACGGTCCCTTACGAACTCGGGAATGTTGAAAGGATCAAAATTAGTTAAAAAATCAAGGTCGCTTTTCATTTTGTTAAAGTGGGAAATATGAATTTATAAAACTAAAAGAATCATCCGAGGCTTTCTTGGGCAAGCAGTCAAAATAAACAACGGTCACTTCTTTCACAGTTGCAGCAACTTATGCGCAACAAACTGCACTAGGTGTGAATATTTGCTTTACCTAATTCAGAATTCTTGAATTTACGTTTTTCCACAAGAATTAATAGCGTTAATAAATTTAAAAATGGTTTATTATCAGACAAAATTCAAATTAAACAAAGTATTGATATTATTAATATTACGAAGAAAAATGAATGATGTAAATTTAGTTCGATGATTCCAATCGATTTTATACGACCATTACCGAACGTCAAATGAAATGTCAAAACTGACACGGCATTTGGATCCTTTTCCCATGGCATTGTAAATAAAAAATTTGTCGGTTAATTTCACAGCACTGTAATAAAAGCAGCCTCTAAAGATGGGTCGTCGTTCGATAAATACCACTAAAAGTGGTAAATATATGAATCCTACGGATCAAGCCAGTAAGTTTTCTTATTTTAAATTCAATTTGTGATTTTACACACTTGAGATTTATTTTTTTTTAGGAAAAGAGGCTAGAAAAAAGGAATTAAAGAAGAATAAAAAGCAAAGACAAATGGTTCGTGCAGCAGTACTGAAGGGTAAAGATCCTGCACAAATTCTAGAAGAAATGGAGAAGATTGATGAAATGGGTAAAGGAGGGTCAACGAAGTTAACTTGCCGAAGTTAATACGATTTAATTTTAGAATACAATGTGTATCAACCATCGCCCCTTAATGAGAAGGTCCTTCGAGAGAAAAGGAAAAAGCTGAAGGAGACATTCGACAGAGTTATGCGTCTCTATGTAGGTTTCAGTTAAGTTCTAAATGAATAATATTATAATTGATAGTTTAGTGGCCCTAAATCACTTCCTTTCACGCCGTATACAAGAAAACAAATTTGAACAGAAAAGAGAAATGAGATTTTATATTTGATGACCCTACTTTCGCAGCAAAATTAAGTCTAACCACGTCGTTTCTGGCGTTTTAATTTTTGCTATCTGCTTATTTCCTACTTCCACAGTGTTTCTTAAATATTGTCAGATATTATTATATTAGATCCAAGATATCTATGTCGTAGTCCTACAACCTCACAATTGTAACATTGAAAGTGCGTGAAAACGTCTGTCGCCGTTCGCTTACAAGATCAAGATCCGAATCTTTTCAATCTTATGCAGTACTTGCCTTAAATCCAGCAATCCCCTAAAAATCTCTTTTTTTTCAGAAGAATTACCGGTTCGTTTCTCAAAAATCACTCAAAGTGGTGACGTCCATCGACTACTTATTTGTTTAGCTGCTGGGGTTGAACAGAGATGTTATCCTAGGGTCTGAGCTTCTCTCGAAAACAACTATGTATTTTTTTTTTATAAATTTAGCTCACACCCAAAGAGAGCTTTGTCGTTAGTATAATTCAAGCTTCGGTTGTACGATCGAATGGTTTTCTGTTGAGAGCTGTACTTGCGAAACTACTGGGATTTTATTCAGTAAAAATTGCCTGCCATAAATTGTGACTTTCTTCAACTTTTGCCAAGTTAAAATTTCCCAAGCTCCTCCTCCCTACATAAAGAGCAGGGAAGGAGCAAGAGCATTCCATAGAATGACAGTTTTTCTCCTTAGATTTCCATAGGCAGAGCTGTAAAATTTCTTTGGGAGGGTTCAATAATTTTCAAGAAGTTTTTAAAATTATGTTGTTTTCTAACATATCTTGTAGATTTCCTTAAAACCCGGAGCATAGGCCCTCTGAAGACTAACTAATATTCATAATCTTTTGTTTCATCAAAACTTAACGAGCGTACTTCTTAAACCTTCCCCAGAAATTGAATTTTTTTTTAGGTATTGCCTAAGCTCAGGGACAACCTTATGGTGCACACAGCACAGCTTAGGCGGAGGGAAATTAGGGAAAGGGAGATTGGAAAATTTTAACCTGGCAAATGTTGCAAGTGAGTCACAATTTTTGGAATGAAATTATTACTGCCAAAAATTGTGGCTCCACTGGGATGTTCCAGTGGCTTCACAAGTACAATTATCCTTGTTAGTAGAATTACTCAACCACTGGTACTTAGATAAATCGCTGTGTCCTGTGCGGGATTCGAACGCACGCCAATAGGGGAGAAAATCTGCATACGTGCGCCTCAGCCCGCTCGACCACCCGCGTGGATTACCTCTGTTATTTGAAAAATACTACCAATTGTCGGAGGGGTATAGTTTTTTCTCATGGAAAGCTCCTTCAAACCATGGAAATAAGAGCTAAGAAATGGCTGTAAAATTGGGAAATGTGAAGCACTTGTTTTCATACAAAGAAATTTTTCCACTACAAACGCAAGTGGTCAGTGTAGTATTAGAAATATGCAAATGAGAGCGAGGGCTAGACACATTTCTTAATCCAAAAACCTTAAAACCAAGTTTAGCCATTCTTGGGAACCTGAAAACTTATATACTAGGAGTACTTTATTTGTGAACTTTCACAACATTTAATTGGGAATTTCCTAGCATTAAATATTTTCTGTGAACCCCCAAAAATTTCAAGTTCTCTCGAAAATAACTGAAGAGGAAAGTACAAAAGATTTAAATCTTATAAAAGTACAATATAAATCGGAACATAATGCAAATAACATAATAGTGTAATAAAAATGTTTTTGATGAAATATCGATAAGGAGGGAATTAATTTTTCCCAATATGTTAGCATGCTTTTTTTCCAAGATTTATTATATTGAGTTTGAACAGGAGGCTGACCACCGTAGGCCCCCTAGTTTACTTTTGTATTTATGTTTCTAGGCTTTAGTGATTTTTAATTTTGGATGAATTGGCTCCCGGTTGTCTTTTGCTTCTAATTTTTCTGAAACGAAGTTTTTTGTACGCCATACGCAGTTCTTCTTAAATAATACGTCAACAAAGATATCTACTACATACCTTTATTTTATATTTACAGCAAGGATCCTTACGGGAAAAGCAATCTTTAAATGTAACAGAATCATTTTTAATTTTTTTACATTTTTCTATAATAGTTTTCTTTCACAAAAACGTCTTTGAAAAGGTTATCCAGATTTCGATTTAAGCCATCACTTTTCCTGATTAAACCAAAAATATTTTCGATTATATCTTGAATAGTTTAGAATGTCAAGAGAAAGACTATATCTTCATATTCCTGAAATATGTTATCGGAAAGTGCAGGAATTGCTTTTGAAACAATAAACTTGGTTGTTTGTAAGTTTTCCTTTTTCTGCAATTTTGATATTATTTTACTGTGCCGCCCTTTCGCAATGCGCAGAATGGATGTTTTTCTGAAAAATTCTGACATTGATTTTGCCTTTTTTCCATTACTTTCGTTGGAAAATAATTTTCCATCAGCAGCACTTTCAATGGCTGCAGTACAAGTCCCTCTGAAAACTTGAACAGTTAGGCGCACATTCATTTTTTCCCACTTGTTTGGCTGTTTTGAATGATTTGCTTTCTTTTTTCATTTATTCCAATTCTACAGTTTTTGCGATGCGCTCAAGGAAATATTTAGAGGTCACTACCGTGAAAGAAGCCAGACAATTTGAAGATGTCCCCGGTCATGCCAGATCGTCCGCTTTCTTGTTGCCATATATATCACAGTGGCCAGCCAGCTAAAGAATAATTATATTGTTTTGGGACAGATAATTGAGTACGTGTTTGCAAATCCCTAACTTATTTCGAGGTAACGAAAGATTTTATAAGGGTTCTGTTTACTGCCTGGCCGTCCATGCAGATTACAATTTTCAGTCCCTGAGGATGCAAATTTCTAAGACATCTGTCCGCCTTCACCTGCAATGGTGACTATGGTGTACTTTTCATTTTTCAAGGCACTGTGCCATTTGCACTCCCAAATCCTCGGAGAAGAAGCCAGTCTCAAGACATCCTCAGATTATTTCATATAGGATTAAGTGCGTCAAGGGAGGGATAAGAGAATGAGGTTCCTAATCCTTGCTCAGTGAAATCTTTAGCTCAAACTCTGGGGGAATTATAACCTCGAGTATGAGATCGTTCCCTATGTCAGAAGAAAGCGCCGTTCTGCAACACCCCCATAATGGACAAAAAAACCCGCAGCAGCCAACAGCCACTAGGGTGAGATATAGAGATCTGAACTTGTTGAGCTAAGCATTCCCGTTCAAGTAAGCACATGAGTTGTACTCTCTCCAAGACCATACAGTTACAGTTCATTTTCAAAGCTTTCCAACACATGGGTAATGATGGATCGGATGGCACCGTTACATAACTACTGCGGTTTGAGCCCCAATTGTTATCCATCGCTCTTCAGCAGCTTGATTAACCCTTCACTGTGCGGAATTGCTAAAACTATTAGGATCTTTATTTTGAAATTCATACAAAACAATATTTTCCACATGTTTCCCTTATCCTCTTCGAAGGAGCCACTAACATGTCCACAACCTCTTCATAGTCTTATTACTATTGTTTTAAATTGTAATTTCCAACCTTAAAACACTCGCACATGCTGCGGTTAAAAATTGACCACAAAAATTGAGTGAAAGAAGACTCTATGGTTTTTGTTATAGCTGTAAACACAAATGGAAATCTCCTCGAATATAACCATGCAAAATTGCTCATTCTTATATACTAATCGGATTTTATTTACTTTAGCACAATGATGACCCAGAATTGTGGGCAGATTTGAAAAGGAAGGAGGTCGAGTACGAGAAACGAAGATTAAAAAAACAGCAATATTATGAAAGTGTCAAGCATGCTCAGACGGTGCAAGTGGATGAGATTCCTCTTCCTCAGGTAAAGTTTTACTTTAATAAAAAAAGCTTCTTGTGATGACAAGTTTTTTTTAAATATTTTCTTTTCTTGTGAATTTTTAATCATTTGCACAAGCAAAAATTTATATTGAATGAATAATGCTTACATTATTCAATAAGTTTTATTTATAGATGAATTCCACAGGAGGTGCACCTTTTTCAGCACAAAATCGAATACCTGTTCCGAGTGCTTTGCCAGTTCCACCGTTTGTACCTGGTCCGCCCGGTGGAATTTTAAAAAAACCTCCTGAGAATGTAAGTTTTCTTTTTGCTAACATGTCCACAACCTCTTCATAGTCTTATTACTATTGTTTTAAATTGTAATTTCCAACCTTAAAACACTCGCACATGCTGCGGTTAAAAATTGACCACAAAAATTGAGTGAAAGAAGACTCTATGGTTTTTGTTATAGCTGTAAACACAAATGGAAATCTCCTCGAATATAACCATGCAAAATTGCTCATTCTTATATACTAATCGGATTTTATTTACTTTAGCACAATGATGACCCAGAATTGTGGGCAGATTTGAAAAGGAAGGAGGTCGAGTACGAGAAACGAAGATTAAAAAAACAGCAATATTATGAAAGTGTCAAGCATGCTCAGACGGTGCAAGTGGATGAGATTCCTCTTCCTCAGGTAAAGTTTTACTTTAATAAAAAAAGCTTCTTGTGATGACAAGTTTTTTTTAAATATTTTCTTTTCTTGTGAATTTTTAATCATTTGCACAAGCAAAAATTTATATTGAATGAATAATGCTTACATTATTCAATAAGTTTTATTTATAGATGAATTCCACAGGAGGTGCACCTTTTTCAGCACAAAATCGAATACCTGTTCCGAGTGCTTTGCCAGTTCCACCGTTTGTACCTGGTCCGCCCGGTGGAATTTTAAAAAAACCTCCTGAGAATGTAAGTTTTCTTTTTGTTTTCGTCTCTTCTGAATATTTACATATAGACTATTAGTTTGGAAAGCCCGAAGAAAAACCTTCGGAAAATAAAAAGAAAGAACCTCCAGGATGCCCTCCAGGTCCACCACCAGATTTACTAGAATTGCGTGAATTAGATTCAGATGCAGAAGACGACGAACCTAGAACTAAGAAGAGTAAAACCATACGATTCTCTGACGAATCCAAATCAAAGGTAATATTTTTAATTGTGGAATAGATGTGATTAATATTAATATAGGATTCTAAGCGCTATGGAAAAGAGGGAGATGAGAAAAAATCGCCGCAATCAAAAAATAGCCCAGACTCCGCGGATATACTGAAGCCAACATCTTTGCAACAACGAATGCTGGCAATATCTGGACAGAATATAGATGATTTTATGAAAGAAATGGAAAATGTCCACAAGAAAAAAGAGCAAGAAAAAGAGAGTGACAGCGATAGACAGTCCAGCGACGAAGAAGAAGAATCTGAAGACTCCGAAAAGGAGAGAGATAGTGGTAGGGATTTGTGAAAATGGCTAATATTCACCAATTTACTTGTATATTTCACAGATAGTGATGAGGAAACAGAAAAGGAGACAAAGAAAGACGCTGAACCATCAATACCTCTTCCACCAGTACCAGCTCCTCCACCACATTCAATTACACTTCCTAGTGGTCCACCTCCTCCCCCGATGGGATTGCCTCCTGCTATGATATTTAGACCACCACCATTACGTCCAGGAATTCCTGGAATTGCTATAAGAATGCCCCCAGGTAATACAGCGAAATGAAAGCATTTTTTTTTATAATTGAATGGTGTATTTTAGGTCCTCCACCAGGTAGACCTGGTATGCCCCCGGGACCTCCATCTGGACTTCCACCACGATTAGGAATTCGTATGCCTCCAGGGCCTCCACCAGGCATGCCTCCAGCACGTTTAATGCATCATCATCAGAAAGGGCAAGGTGCGCCTAGTAATCAAGGCAAGGACTCCAAGGGAGTTACAACTATAACTGCAAAGCCGCAAATTAGGTTATTTTTAAGATTGTTGTTGTAACTCGTTTCCATATCTTACCCATATTTTTATCTTATAGAAATTTAAGTGCAGATGTTACTCGTTTTGTACCCTCAACGTTACGAGTGAAAAGGGAAGATAAACAGAGAACAAAGCCTAAGCCGCTAATGCAAGAAGTTAAGCAGATGGACTCAAATAAGGGAAGTACAAAGGACGATGCATATATGCAGTTTATGCGGGAGATGCAAGGGCTACTGTAGTTTATTATATGTGAAAATTATTTTACTAAAGTACGCTTTTCAAATAACATCCTGATTATTTCTTTTAATCGAAATTGGTCCTGAATTAGAATCTACGTTAACAATAAAATGTGATCGCCATTTACATGCGCATCAAAAAGAGAATAGCCTTGATTTTATTTTGAGATGGTGAGATCAGAAGGTATTAGGAGAATCGGATTTGTATTTGTATGCGAAAATTTTGGTAAGTTGAGACAAACTGCAACTTCGATCTCTTCATTCTCTCCAAAGACACCATCCTTTCTGTCGCATCCCGGTACAATCTCGTGATCATTAGATGATTACACACAGCAAGATCTTTCTGGAAAGTGTACTTCTATTAGAAACCTGTTCGTCTCCTTTTCTGCCATTTTTCCTGCTTTATCTCGAACAAGACTAACTTTAGAAACCGGATTTATTTTCTGTAGTCTATTGACTTCTGAGATAGACTCCATGTTCGAGTGGAAATTCCTTAATGATTTCCTTTTCTGCCGTCAAAGAGTTCTTTTCAGCTCTCTCTTTTTCGCCTCATAGCCTTTCTTCGCCTGCGGTTCATTATTAGGTCTGTTTAATGAGGCAAACTGGATTTTTCCAGGAGACCTCGGTCCACTTTCTGTGTTCAATAACGCTTCGAAATGGACCGAAGTGTCCCAAGAATGTGTTCATTGACGGCTGCCAGATTTAGTCTCGGTCAGTCTCGGTCAACTTTTCCTGCCCAAGCTCTAGACTTAAGGCAAACTCAGGAGAAGTGTCATTCGTGGAAGTGACAGCCCAAGTTGTCCAGATGCGCTTGGTCGGCTTTGACAGTTTTCCTGAGATTGAACGAAGTTTTCTCGGTTAATCTGGGGCAGTGTCTCATTAAACAGACCTATTATTGCTCATGGCACGATTGATGGCGCTTTGCATCCTTGTGGTTCTCCATTTCATTAATGAGTGTGGTCCTGATTTTCCACTGAAGTGAGAGTGATAGGGGATTACAAGATTTATGAAGGTAGTGAGTAAATTACAAATAACAAAAACAAACACTCCCCAAAGGCTTATTTGTCGGAAACTGGACTGAAAAGTGAAAAAAACACGATTTCTTTGGCACTTTTTCTCCTTCAAAGAGAAGTGATCCTACCGTTTTGGATTTCTTGGCGATGAAGACTGTTGTTGTTTCTAATTTTCAAGTTTTATTGTGCGAATTGTACATTTTTAATGTGGGCTGTGATTACAGTTTTAAAATTTATGAATGAAAAATATTGTAGCAAGTCTGAATTCGGTTTAAAAGGCATTAATAAAAAACAAGACTTCAGCTTTGTTAGTCCAAAGATTTGCAACGGTGCTTTTTATACAAAATAGTGGAAACAACCATAATTGCTTAATGCACCATAATTGCTCCATATTAAGCTAGGCAGAGTACATAGCATCGTTTCATGCTTCTTGACAGATCATTGGTGACTAAAGCATCCTTAGTTTTTCCCGCTGCTTCCAGAATTTATGTTCCCAACTAGTCCCTCATATCCATTTTTGTAGAATAGGTTTATTTTGATGGTGCCCGCACAAAAAAGAATATAATTGTTCAACCGACATAAATTTATTCTTTTTTTTATTACTCCGGGAATTTTCCTCATTGTCGACGGGTCATGGGTTGTCTCGAAAACGAAAGAAGATAGGTGGATTCATGTGATGTATCAAATTAAAGGGAAACTTATGGAGATTCCAAAAGTAGGAGAGTGAGTATGCACTCATTTAGAAGCCACTAGTGTTCTCTACAAGGCGCTGGACTCGTACACATATCATGTACATACGCCGTACAGCGGCTTTTTCTACGATAGTCGTTTTCAATGTTGGTTGACGTGGTTTAATCCCAAGCCAAAACACCATCCTGAAATAGGTCGAGAATTTCACAACAACTGGAACATCATGAAGAAGAAGTCTGAATCTGACTAGCTGATAATATCTGTGATTTTTTGATACCAGTCTACCCCGTTTATATGATAACTCGTTCTGGAGTGAAATATATCACAATAATTTATTCGTAATTTAAATTGAAGTGTTTTGAAAATGAGAATTCTTCCCGGAATGAAACTTTGATTGAATTGATACTGCAGACTACTGACTTCAAATAAAACTGGATATCCACGAAAGAAAAATCAAAAGATTCTGATTCTCAATGTGGATTGAAAATGTTTATATGTTTTTTTAACCATACTTAATATTTCCGTTTCAGTTGTAAACCAGGAATGAAAAAATGTCGATTGGAAACTTTAATCCAGCTTAAAGTACTATTTATATGTGTGGATTGAACCATAATATATGAATATTAAGTTATTCTTATCTCGACTACGTTCTTACTTTCATGCTCTACAGTAAATTTTATCATAATTAAGTTTGCTATAATGGGAGATAGTGAAAGCTTATGGGCAGACCGAAAATCTGTTTAGAAATCTGCCGTAAATTCTTGCAAAATTTTTGCGTCTTGAAAGCACTTTTATCCGCTCTGAAAAAGTGTAAATCCATTAAATCCTGTTGTCCTACTTTTCTTTGTATAACTCTGATCAAAATCAAAGTGAGGTCCTATGAAAACCTTTTGGAGTTGAAAGAAAATATATGTCTTTAATCCCATGACTGTGAATGATAACTAACACCGATAAGGTTATGGGTTTGGGCCAGAACCCAGATCTTTGTCTCTCATAAAAAGTTTAAACTCAGGAAAAGTGGAATGTGTATCATGGAAACGATACCTTGCCGGTCAAATACCCGATACCCCGAAACATGCAATGTTAGTGTCAAATAGGGCTTTGGAGTTATAATAGAGAAAATTTATGTCTGAATCTGATGCCATTTACTAGATATAAAATTCTTTGAAAGTTTTGGAAGGGAATTTAAGGGCAACAAGAGAAGCTGTTGCTGGTGTTAGGTTCTATAAATTACTAAAAATTTTTGTGTCGACTTAAATATGTGTTGAAAAAATGTCAATTCCTTTAACAATCAGCGCATTTACTTGAGTTAATATAGTGGAAAATGGCAATCATCCTTATTGCTGCAGACTGGCGCTTGTAAAGGACGGTAAAAGAACGCCCTTCATCGGATTCGAACCGATACGATTTGAATAAGTCTTTTAATTTGCTGTACTCAATTGCGATAAACCTGAGTTTGGGTTTATAACAAGTTCTTAAATCAGTTTAAGATTTGTTTAGTAAGTTTTTGAATTAATTGCTACACCATAAAAATTCGGTTTGATTGCAACAAAAAAATTTTTATTGGGTCCATAAATTTGTTTTTTCCTTTATAGCGTTTTCGTTTTATCGCCTTGTTATTTTAGTAGTGGTTATTTAGTAGGGACGCATCTTTGTGATATAATTTAATTTTTGGCTTCACCCACTGAATAGTGCGGAATTGGCTGAATGTCATTAAACAGTGAAACGAAAACGCTATTAGATAGTGGAGTTAGTACAATGGATTCATATTAAAGCACAAAATATTAAATGTAAAAAATAAATGGATTTGCAACTGGGAAAGTTAGATAAACTTTAAGTAAACAAATTTTTTACATTGCACAATTAAGATTTTTCCTATATCCTTAGTGCCAATAGCTAGGATCTTGGAGGTATACAGAAATCATCATCCAAAAACTTCCAGCATTTAGTCTGGACCAATCTTTTCTCACCTGGAATGGGAGTTTCCTTTCTGACCATTCCATTTGTGTTACTTTGGACGGTATCACATCCAACAATTATAATATCAATGCCGGTATACTGCAAGGTTCTGTTATTGTCACTCACTTTTTTCCTACTTTTCACTAATAACTTCTCATCTCTCAATACCAGTCCAATTCACAGCTTTGCTGATGACAGTACCCTTAATTTCGTGTACTCATTTGACACACGAGTTGCTGACTCTAGTGGTAATACCACTGATAATAATTGAGCACGCATGATTGGATCGCTTAACAACGACATTGATAAAATCGTCGCCTGGGTCAGAGTGTATCGTGTTGAGTTTAATGCATCAAAAATCCAAACCTGTCTGATCTCGCTCAAACGAACCCAAAATTTCCCACCATCCCTCCTCATCAATGGGATGAGCATTTCAAACTCTCCTAACTTGAACATCTTAGGAGTTCGCCGGGTATCCAATAATCTTAGTTGGACTGATCGCATCTTTGCTACTGCTTTTTATCGCCACTTTCATGGACATTGCTCCAATGACATCGCTGTGCTGATTCTTTGTAGATCAATCCTTGCCCGTAATATCCGCGCATCGAGCCGTCTTAACCCTTTCATCCGTGAGACACGACTAGGCAGAACAGTGAAATTCCGCGAATCCTTCTTAAGTAGAAGAATACGAATGTGGAACAGACTACCATCTTCTGTC
>QYTT01081540.1:14346-24558 GCA_006980735.1 Dasypogon diadema
GTTCTGTACTGTCCTCAACTTTCTTTCTGCTCTTGGTTAGAGAACTCTTATCTTTTACCCCTAATCCAATTCATAGTTTTGAAGACGATAGTATACTTGCTTTTGAATAGCCTCACAGAAGGGACCGGCGATATCTTTATATTAACGGGCGTATGGATAACTGAGAACAGGGCAGGTGAGTTCGCTAAAAACTAGAGTCTTAATTTGAGTCGATCATTGAGTTAATTCGAAATTTGAGTTTCTTGTAACTCCGTTCTTATCACATTGGACAAGCACGCAATGGCCAGGTGTATGAATCAAACGGAAATAAAATCATGTATGGAGAGGAAATGTGTACAAAACCGCAATTGGTGTGCCTCGGAAAATGACGTAACCCTTTGTCAAGTTAGAGAAAGCATAGAGATTGAAGGGAATAAAAAATCGGCACTTTGATAAAACAGTGGGCATGGTGAAGGATCTAATCAAGAACGAGGACACCAAATTCATGGAAATATATTACAGTCGATGTACTAATAGCAGTAAAGCGCTCATAAATAGATATGCACTAATAAATCAGCAAATTTCGAAATGCATGACTTGTAATAACTACAAGCTCCTCTGAATCGATTTCAGTCACAAGAACTTATTCCTTTTGAATTTGTAGCGAACCTTTTTGGTTCATACATAAATTTGAGCAAATAAATGTAAAACATTTCTCCAAGCCGAGATTTGATCCCAGCCCCATCTGTACGAGGTCGGAGAATTTCAGTAAGTTGAGGTAAAATAATGATCCGACCGAGATTTGAACTTTATCCTATCTGTATGAGAACTTGAAATTTGTCTTCATGATATGAGTCGATACTAAAATTGAAATGGAGTTCATATAACCTCGAGCTAGGAACAGTCAGTACCTTTTCCCGTTCTAAAGCCATCCAGTCATCAAATCCCAGAGCTCCAGTAGATATCCAAACTGGGACGACCGTGAGGATATAAGCCGCATATCTTGTAATTTCCTGCCTCTGGTAGTACGTGGAAAACGGAAACAAAGTAGACTAGTACGTGGATAACGGAAAGTCTGTCCTCTTCCCCCCTCACCTTAGTTAAATTAGATATAGTAGCTATATTGTATTAAGACCTAGATAGGAACAGGCTACCTTATATGTATTAAGGTTTACGAATTAAATAAAGAAGTATTAAGCCAGAAATCCCTGTTGTGAATCAGCCCTGTCTCCATTGAGTCTACCCGGAGCAATATTGGACCGAGTTTTCCTTAGATTGGCATTACCCAGACCGAGCATTACCCAGACCAGAACTTGACCGACAGAAAATTGCGTCACAAATTAATTTTATAAGTTAGAAAGTCTATTTCAATTGTTCCAAGAGTGCATTTTATAGATTTAATCTTAAGACCGTATTTTTTAGATGTTATAACAGTGTTTTTAAGTATTCCAAATGTTCTTCTTGAGTTTTACTAAAAATCTCGTCATCTAGATATACGAAAACAATACCGTATAGAATTTAGTTCATAAACCTTTAAAATGTTTGAACCGTGTTCATTAATCTGAGAGGCTTTCGGGTGAATTTTGAAATGGTGACATTTATATGAAAGAAAAGCGTGTTCAAAACAAAATCTACTGTTTGCATAAACAAAAGATCATTATATTGTCTGAGAAGGGTTATAACAATTTTAGAAAACGAAGTTTGCGGAGTCATCAAGGAACCGGTGAATCATTTTCATAACTCCCTTTCCTATGATAAAGCAATTCAGTATGTGAATAGTGACGTAGTGACGTAATTTTTCGTGTAGTGTCACACTGAAAATGTTATTCTGTTATGTTATTTAATATGGCGGCCCGACCAAGGAGTGGGGGGACATGGCTTATTTTTGTTTTTCTGACTTGAAATCTCATATAAAAACTCATCTGTACAAGCTTTTAAAGTGATAGGTTGCTTCCCTTTCGAATTATGTCCAATAACCCAAAAATTCAATATGGCGGCCTATTGAAGGAGTGGGGAAGATATTTGACGTCACTAACTGTTCTAAAAAGATAAAGACAAAGATGAAGAGTTGGATTGGACGTGGAGATATGTCGGGATTTTCAATTTTAGTAATGGGACCCATTGCAATAACTTCCAAAATATTATTTTACGTAATAATGCAAATTAAAATGAATATCGAAAAAATGTCGATTATTAAAAATGCCTTAGTTTCTGATATTCGACAATTTTTCGATATTTTATAGTTCGGGATTTTGTTTTTCGCTCTTTTATATTTCGGGATTAATTTATTGGATGAAAAGATTTTCGTGATTTCACTTTTTAAGCATTAACTTTTGGAGGTTTCAAATTTCGGCTTTACCTATGCAACCCCATTTATATGGGTGTAGTAATGGCTGTCCTCTTCATCTACTGCTACGATCTTATAAGGTCTATTTTGAGAAGGTTTAACGTCCTGTTGAATTCAGCGACAAATCGTAAGTGTGCGGTATAGGGTTGCATTCAGGGACCGTCATGGCGTTCAGTTTGCGATCATCGCAGTAAGTCCGACAATCATTTGGATCTATTTTTCCGACCATATGAAGAGTAGACCACGTTGAAAATGATGCACTTAATTCACCAATAAGAATGGTTTTAGGGTCATTGCATGTTTGTGGTTTATTGGACTGAACCAATAATTTCACATAACACCAAAGAAAAAAAAAGTATGATTAAGTTATATGGCATGATCTTGGTGGCCAAGCCATATCGTCATTTCTTGTGATTACACGATCACTGAACTTTTCTATCAATAAATTGATTGTGCCATGATATATATGGTATGTTGCAGTATCTTGTTAAAACCACATGTCATCCAGATCAAAATCATCCAATTCATGCCAGAAAAAATTAGTAATCATGTGTGTCACACTTTGGTTCACAGCATCGATAATTTCAGCAATGTCTTTTTAGATGGGTTGGATTTTAAACATTATAAACAACCATTTGGCTCAAATTTTTAAATTAAATTACTAATAGTGACCGAAATGTAGCCCGAATAGATTCATTAATTTTGTAATAAATTTTAAAAATTTCTATACTCAGAAAGAGGTCTAAAGACCAGGCATTCACTCTCTTCTGCCCTCACTGCTTTGCTCTCTTGTTTCTCTTAAAGGGCATATCTTTTAATTCATACCATAAGGCCAAACACTATGCGCGTCCGTTAATATGAAATCTGGCGGTAGGGTTTGACGCCCATATGATGCAAAATTATATTTTTCCTATTAAAAAGTTTGCTTTATTGTTTCGGTGTAATTTGTAGAGAACCTGTGAACAGTGCCTTTCGGCGACCTGAAAGAAAGACTTCCCCTTCTCCTTTTCAAAGTTCTAGAATTTCGTTGATTAATAGCCTACATTCCGCGATAATTGTAAAAGTACTTTAGTTTGTTAATTTTTGGAAGATGTCCAATATTTTAAAATATCAGTTCTTTGCATGACCTCAATAAGTTTTTTTATTTTATTTATTTTTTTTTAATGAACTAGGATTCGATTCTTTAAGTTGCGCGACACTTTGCGACTTTTGTTCGTACAGATCGCAAGGTGATGTGTTTAATATCTCAATTTAATATCTCAAAGTACTTTATCTCAATTTAAACACATTACGCTACGGCCTGCACAAACAAATGCCGCAAAGAGTGGTGCGAAAGAGCAGGATGATATGTTACAACTTGAAAACGTTGTACCTCAACACCTTTAACAATTTCTAAAAAGTTCTTAAATAAAATTCTTTCGTTTTCAGATAAAACCACACAAATCAAAACAAAACACAATTTTTCCGCTTTATTAAATTACAATGAAAAGCCGACGCGACCGACGGCACAATCTGCTGCGAAAGACATTTAACAAATCCAAGATCCACCCAATCGATGGGTATGCAACCCAGAGTCCCAGGTTAGTGGTACCACGTTAATATCTGTAACAAATTTTTCGTTTTCACATTTGATACGCCGGTAGAGATGAAAATTCCACGGAAATAATTCAATCAGCGCGAGACCAGATGAAGACAATAAACAGCGAGCGCCTCAGCCTCAGCTTTGGAATATCAAAGCCACACACCGTCAACGATGCTCAAGATGAGCAATGGTAATCGGTACGTGAGCTCATCAATCATGGCTTGTTTATAAACTTCCAAGCAGAAGATAACAGACCTCGTGTACAGCACGAACGACCCGGTGGAACCCCATAATCATTAAATATTTACTTCGAGCTCCATTCAGCCTCCATGAACCGATGAATTCCACCACTATGGACTCGGGCAGCTCCATTCCTCCGATGCTGATGGTGATGCTGTCGAGTGCACGAGCCTAACTTTTGCTTTCTTCTTTGGCGTAGGTACTACCGACCCGACATATATCTGTTGTGTATATTTATATCCAGACCAGTGGGAGAAAAGGTGACGTCTCCCGTTCTACTGAATGACTTTAAACATAATTTAGAGGAGGGCACCCTTGTGAGGCTCATTCAAAGGTGCTTCTCTGCGATGTGATCATCAATTACTAATCCCGAAGTGGATCCCCTCGCGAAATTTAGCGGGATCATACTGCCATTTGTATCTTTAGTCAAGGATGCTCCTGCTGTTTGCAATTTTTTCCCATGTCGGAAGATATTTTTGCATTGTTCGGGCTCACCTTGAAGCAGGTTTGGTGTCCCCGCTGTGAGGACGTATACATCAGCCTGTTGTGATACCTTGAAATGGCTGCAATTTATGTATGGAAATTAGTTTTCAGAGATGATTGATTTGGCCCGATCTATCTGCTGGATACATACGGATGACGGGTCTGCCTACGTTCGCGACTAGAGCAGACGTTCAAGGCAGGTTCTTGATGAATCGACGATTACAGGGGGAACTTTAAAGCAAATGGAAGTTTCGGAACTTTACAATTTTTCTTTGCTCAGCAATTCTCCAAGTCATCCTGGCTCTGCCGTGGTTAATGGCATCGAATTCCAAATGCAATCAATCCATATGTCTCTACGAATGAAATGGCGCTGCGCGGTTAGTGTTCATTCCTTAATTGCCGTCCTTCCTAGTGGAGTCGCCTAACCCCAATCTGTCTTTTACTGGTTCTGTTAATTATTTCTGAACACGAGTTTTGTAACCCGAGGAAAGTCGTAAAATTTGTACGACACGAGCTGGAACTCTACAAATCTACATATCTGCCCGGTACCCATATGCAACGTCGTTAGAGGTTTACGAGTTCGATTTTCCTATACCACCAGGCAGCTAAGATCATCTAGTGCTGGACTAGGCGGTGTCGAAGGAACGTTGCCATGACTTTATCGATGCCATTCTACCGCTGGCTTCTTTTTAATAGCGGCCTGTGCGGTATTCTTGTCCCTGTAACATTTTACGGAAATAATTTCACCATATTGCGAATTCAATTTATGAGATCTCATTATTCCCTTGGCTACGGGAGGCGTGCAGGCATGCAGCAAGCAGTACACGACGGCAGACCATTGAACTAGAACAACGACTTCGGAACGGTGGGCCCGTCCCGTATCGTTTCAGAACCGGAGGCGGAGGGACTTGACGGGAGCAAAAGGCCTCAAACTTGAACTCCTTTCTCCACTTCGATGCCATTAAATCGCTGTGGAAAAGGTCGTCATGGGCTGTTTAATTTTAGAAGTTCCAAAGCAAAATGTCGTGATGCACTGCAAGCGGCAAACTGCAATATGCAACGTGCGATATGCACCGAACACAACAATGTACACTGCACAACTGAAGTGGCAGAGTCAAGGGTGACAGAAGAATTATGGACTGTGGAGCTCCATCCACCACCGATGCAGCTTTCTGGAGCAGTGTAGTTTGCCGACAGTGCACGGGTTCCTTTTATAAGGCTCTGCCGGGCAAAAGACCCTTACGGAAATTTTACTGCAAATGCGGCAACTTTAACGATGGGCAAAATTGAAAGAAAGCGAGTTGACGGGACCGGGACCGGCTCCACAGCGTAGAGAAAGTTTTGATTATTTCGACTTGTCGCAAGGCACAAAATAAGCAAATTTTATATCACATATTTCATGGGATTATTTTTGCAAATTGGTCTAGGGTTGTAAAGTTACTGAAGAAGAAAGTGGGAAAGGGGGAGGGGGAAAGAGATCTTCAGCTTCAAACTTAGAGAGGACGGCACACGGGAACATCCTGCAATGAATAATTAACCTGGAAACTTACTCACTTACCAGAAGGGATTATGATAGTAATCTTCAATAACATTAACAATTTTCCTTTGGAGAAAACCCAAAGCTCCAAAATAATTGCATGGAAGGTAATGTATATGCTTGTTGGTCTTTCCAGTAGATCACAGATAGGCAAAATATGCAAACAAAGTCCTGGTAACTCAAAACAACTGCACGTACAGAACAGCCATTTTCTCATTCCAGGAACCGAATTTAAGACAAGGATCAAGTTAGGGACCTGTGACGTGGATTGAATGACCTACAGGTCGCAAACTTTATAGTCTGTATGCCATACAACCAACCTTATTAATTATTCAAAAGGAAGCACACCAAGAATGCGAGTAAAGTAAAAGAGAAATAAGGATAGCGCTTTCCCCAAAATGAGATCTACTACGACCTGTACTGCTACACCTAAGTCTAGTGCTCCCAATCTAGGGCCGAGTAGGATAATTACCAGATCCGTTGATGGAGACATGGAACTTCAAAAAACGTTACCTTCCTACTTCTCTATAAAGAAAAAACCTATAAGTTTGAAAAAAAGAGATGCGCTGCTGCAAATAGGTTAACCCTGCTGTCAGGTCAGTTCTGTAGAGGTTGTTGGTCGTCCAGAAAATGAATCTAAACTCTGAACCAAGAGCAATGGGTGAGTAATAGACAAATCCACATAAGTGGACGGATCCCGAGCTTTCACTTTCATCTCACATGATAACGACAAAAGTAAAGATAAAAAAGACGAGTGAGATTGTTGGATTGCATCCTATTCGTCCTGTTTTGCCTGCGATCCGAGGGCAATATCATTTACAGTAGAACTCAGAAATGCCGGAAGATATCGAGGATGCTAGAAAGTAGAATTTCGAGACGAGTTGGGGATGTGAACACCTCTTTTACTCTATATTTTGTTGTTATGTTAGCTGTAGTGATCTATTATCTTTGGACTTCCTAATGTACAGACCTTCTAAGTATATAGTTGCGGATATACCAGCAAAGCTCTGTAGAAATAATGGCGGATTAGCTTATGAGAAACGTGACAGTGACATCTAATTTAAACTGTCTTTTTAAACATAGATTCAATAAGGATAAGATGCCGGAATCATGGTTAGGTTAAGAAAGTAAGTAAGATGTTCATCACATGAAGAGAAATTGGTGGATAGACTGAATTTTAACTGAATACAATAAATGATAGTCAGGATCCTAAAGCGTAAGAACATTTGCACATTAGGATCGCGAAGGAGGCATGACGAATCACATACAAGTACGACATCAAAGATCCCAGAAGTCCTACATAACCTCCATGGGTTTCGGAGGTGTCTTAGCCTTTTTCCTTATAAAGATTCGCATTCACGGAGCATATGATCCGTCATCTCTTCCATGCAGAATTGACTTTGATCGACGTCAAAAACATCAATTTTTTTCAAATGGCAGTTTAATAGATAATATTCAGGGAGGGAACTAGTGATGTTCTTCAGTTCCATCTTTTTAATGAGAATAACGAACTCGTCCTGTGTTGGAAGTAGGAAATACTAGTCTATTTTAGACCTGGATGATTATTCCAATATTCTTCTTTGACTGGCTAATCGTCGATCGTTTAACTAATATTTCTACTTAGGGTTCTCTGGCTAACACAACGACAGAATCTCTCCAACTTTACATATGCAATAATTGGGAATTTGTTGTTCGTCTACCTAATCTACATATTCACCATAACATATGGCTGCAAAATGGAAACCCCTTGTAACCATCTCCGGCAGCTAAATGCAGCAACGACTCTCCGCAGAATCTGCAAAGTTGTACAGTATTTTCTAAAATATATTTTAATCAATACAATCATCCGCACAGCGAAATTCATTATCCCACGACTCCATACGGCGTTCTTTGTAAGCCTATCTGCAGTTTCGTTTCTCTCAAAACCTTCATGCCCTGGCACGTTAGTGCACACATCAAGGCAACTCAAGGTAATGCCAACACAGGCATTATGAACGGTTTGAAAACATCCTGAATTCTTGAATATGTTTTATGGAGATTAAATATGCCCCTATTTTTTCAGCGCCTTTCATAAGTGGCTTAAGAGCATACCCAAAAATTAATGTCTTTATTTACTGGTGGCCAAAAATACACGATTTTTGTTTGAAGATTTGAACCATACCTAAGCATAGAATGGAGACAAAACCAGAAGTCTCGTTAGGAACGAAGAATGAGAAGGAGAAGAAAAGAAATCGTTTAATAGATATCCGTTTGTTTGTCTGTCTGTTTGTCTGTCCGTGCTGTATCTCGAGAGCGCCTTAAACTAGAGACTTTAAATTTGATACACAGATACCTTATTAACCTTGAAAGATCAGGTTTGTAAATGGATCAATTTAGACAACTACTTCGTAGGGTTGCCATATAAAACCTCCAGCTATATCAAATAAAATATCGATAATTTTCTTCTAAAATGAAAACGCTTCAAGGTAGATGGATAAAATTTGGTACACAAGTACTTTAGTAAAACCAAAATATCTGAGCAGAAAATAAACCAAATCGAAGAAACCTTTCAAAGGGGAGTGTCATATGAAAGTTGAAAATTTTTGCCATCGCCATGAAAATGCGTATATATAGGTTTTGAACGTTCTTGATTTTGAATTTGGAGTTGAATTTTTGAAATTCAAAATGGCGGATCCAATATGGAGGACAAGATTTTCTAAATTTCCAAGAAATATTCACTAAATGGCTAATATACAGGGTGTCCGTGTTAAAGTGACCAATCGGGCGCGAAACCAACAAAAATTGTCGCGAGACAAACAAAAAATGGCCGTCTTTTACGGCGAAGGCTGTATAGCTCATACTGAACACGATATGTGTACGAGTCTAGTGTCATATCGTATAGAACATCAGTAGATTTTAAACGAGTGCTTACCTACCCTCCTGCTTCTCTCCCTTTTAGAGATACGACTTTTCAAAATCGAAATTTTGACTTTTTCTACAATTTTTTCACACAAATTCGCCAATTTCTCGAAAAAAAACTGTAGGAACAGCTTATGAGTTTTGGTGTATCACCATATTGCTTACATTTAAAAACTAAAACATATTCATATTTTGTCTATTGCCAATTGCAATATCCTTAGTGAAATACACAGGATCTTCAGTTAGAGGTTTATTCTCATTCTTTCCTTTGTAATATCCCCTGAAAAATTTGTAATGGATTTCTGAATGCCCATCAGGGTAGTCTGAGATATTTTAGGTACGTATCTTCAATATTCCGGGAAGATTAAGACATGGCTGTGTGAAATTTTGACTACTGAAATCCTTATCACTTTCAAAATTAGTATCTTTTAATAAACAGAGTCATAAAGATATAAATGCTTTTCTGTCTGTTTTAAAATTAGAGTAGGTGTAGATGGTAATTGAGCTCTTGAGTTATAAAAGTGTAAGGAGTAACTTATCCCGCACAATTTATTCCACTTTCCACGAAATCATTGCAAAACAATTAAGCGAAAATTCTGAATATCGAGGGATTTGTGAAATGAATAGAAGCAATATTAAACTTCAGTGAAATACTGCGGAAATTACACATTCAATCACAATCACAATCACAATCACGAATTTACAGAAAAGTACTTAAAATCAATGAGAACATTCTCATCGGAATGAAGCCGTCGTAATTATTCATGCACTCAACTTTTTTTCAATTATTTTCATCAATATTTGGGGAAGTTCATGTTTACAGTAAACTCATTTGCATTCGAGCTGTTAAGTGGCCAACAGAAAGCTCATTCAACATGAGCTATTTGTGTTTATTAAACATAAAACGTTATTTACATTCGTACTCGATATACTTTCGAACCCTTGAAGTTAGTCTATCTACAAATTCTATCGAGGAAATTAATTTTATTTGTAGCAGCGCGAAGGAAAAGGGAGCACAAGAAAGTAAGTAGGTGCAATTGAAAGAAGATATTTGCCGAAATCCTTGAAGGCGCTGAAGTAAAAACGGCATTTTCTGATTTTCAATTAAAAATCAGAAATCACTACAATCTGGTATCCATGCCATTT
>QYTT01081540.1:24578-48181 GCA_006980735.1 Dasypogon diadema
TTTGTTGTTCGTCTACCTAATCTACATATTCACCATAACATATGGCTGCAAAATGGAAACCCCTTGTAACCATCTCCGGCAGCTAAATGCAGCAACGACTCTCCGCAGAATCTGCAAAGTTGTACAGTATTTTCTAAAATATATTTTAAATAATACAATCATCCGCACAGCAAAAGTCATTATCGTACGACTCCATACGGCGTTCTTTGTAAGCCGCTCTGCAGTTTGGTTTCTCTCAAAACCTTCATGCCCTGGCACGTTGGTACACACATCAATGTAACTCAAGGTAATGCCAACACTGGCATTATGAATGGTTTGAAAGCACTCTGAATAATTCTTGAATATGACTTATGGAGTTTAAATATGCTCCTATTTTTTCAGCACCACTAGTGGCTTAAGGGCATACCCAAAAATTAATGTCTTTATTTACTGGTGGCCAAAAATATACGATTTTTGTTTGAAGAAGCTATGGTTAGCTAAGCACAGAATAGAGACAAAACCAGAAGTCTCGTTAGGAACAAAGAATGAGAAGGAGAAGAAAAGAAATCGTTTAATAGATGCCCGTTTGTTTGTCTGTCGGTCTGTTTGTCTGTCCGCGCTGTATCTCGAGAGCGCCTTAAACTAGATACTTTAAATTTGATACACAGATACCTTATTAACCTTGAAAGATCAGGTTTGTAAATGGATCAATTTAGACAACTACTTCGTAGGGTTGCCATATAAAACCTCCAACTATATCAAATAAAATATCGATAATTTTCTTCTAAAATGAGAACGCTTCAAGGTAGATGGATAAAATTTGGCACACAAGTACTTTAGTAAAACCCAAATATCTTAGCAGAAAATAAACCAAATCGAAGAAACCTTTCAAAGGGGACTGCCATATGAAAGTTGAAAATTTTTGCCATCGCCATGAAAATGCGTTTTCGACGTTGCTGATTTTGAATTTGGAGTTGGATTTTTGAAATTCAAAATGGCGGATCCAATATGGAGGACAAGATTTTCTAAATGTCAAAGAAATATTCGCCAAGTGGCTAATATACAGGGTGTCCGTGTTAAAATGACCGATCGGGTGCGAAATAAACAAAAAATTGTGTTGGAGGGGGGAGGGGGGAAGGTGCAATTGCAACGGGTTTCGAGATAACGGGACTTGAAGATTTTTTGGTAGTTTTTTACGGACAAGGCTGTATAGCTCATACTGAACACGATATGTGTACGAGTTTAGTGCCATATCGTAGAGAACATCAGTAGCTTTTAAATGAGTGCTTACCCACCTTCCTGCTGCTCTCCGTTTAGGACATACGAATTTTCAAAATTGAAATTTTGACTTTTTTTTACCCTTTTTTACACAAATTCGCCAATTTCTTGTAAAAGGAAGATTAAGATATCGTTGTGTGAAATTTTGACTTCTAAAATCCCTATCACTTTCAAAATCAGTAACTGAGCTCTTGAGTTATAAAAGTGTAAGGAGTAACTTATCCCGCACAATTTATTCCACTTTCCACGAAATCATTACAAAACAATTAAGCGAAAATTCTGAATATCGAGGGATTTGTGAAATGAATAGAAGCAATATTAAACTTCAGTGAAATACTGCGGAAATTACACATTCAATCACAATCACAATCACAATCACGAATTTACAGAAAAGTACTTAAAATCAATGAGAACATTCTCATCGGAATGAAGCCGTCGTAATTATTCATGCACTCAACTTTTTTTCAATTATTTTCATCAATATTTGGGGAAGTTCATGTTTACAGTAAACTCATTTGCATTCGAGCTGTTAAGTGGCCAACAGAAAGCTCATTCAACATGAGCTATTTGTGTTTATTAAACATAAAACGTTATTTACATTCGTACTCGATATACTTTCGAACCCTTGAAGTTAGTCTATCTACAAATTCTATCGAGGAAATTAATTTTATTTGTAGCAGCGCGAAGGAAAAGGGAGCACAAGAAAGTAAGTAGGTGCAATTGAAAGAAGATATTTGCCGAAATCCTTGAAGGCGCTGAAGTAAAAACGGCATTTTCTGATTTTCAATTAAAAATCAGAAATCACTACAATCTGGTATCCATGCCATTTCCTTTAAATAACAATATTTGTCTTAATGGACTCATTAAGTGTTAAAGGCGAAGGTAAAGAACTCATCGATTTCCTGTAGATGTTGCAAAAGGAGTTACTGAATCGCTTAATTATTGCAACAATCAATGTATTATTCCGTTGTTGCACAAAATTTATTACTAGCACAAGCACACATAATTCAGTGGAAAAGAACTTCTTAGATTTTGTTTATTTTTAAATAACTTAAACTTTAAACTTCCTGGAATATTTGCCTTAGAGTACAAATAAGATATGCATTCGGTTCGGTTCCGTCAGTAGGCAAGCTATCTTTTAAATTCAGACATGATTAAATTCAGACAAATAATATATAGCTTGTTTTCTGATCGCGTTCGGAGTTCCTCAGGGCTCCGTAATTGCCCCGCTATTGTTTAGTTTATATATAAATAAATTGCCTGAATTAGACTTAATTTAGATACATACTTAGTAGAGATATGCGTATGATGTCTAGCTTTGTATATCTGAACATATTGATGAAATCGAAGATTGTGTGAAGGAATTTATTGAAGACCTTGTACGTATTTACACTTTCGCGTGGCTAAGAAGAAAGATCTTCCTCCGGGAAGTACTAACTCCCAGTGAGATCAAATCCTCTTCGACAATAGACCTTCTTGCTTTCATAAGGAAGGCGATAGTCTTTGCAGTAATAGGAGGCTTGGCACAATAGATTTTCTTTAGGTCGCAGTTTCTGATATATGGTCAACCTTCCAACAGTAATATAATAATAATAATGTTTCTGGGTAGACATGACATTACTGGACGCCAGACTAGTCTTTCACTAGTAAAACATGTGGCAATTTTCCGTAATCATAAAGTGATTCCCTGTGTGGATCCCATCAGAAAAAACTCAAAGTGGAATATCAATAAAGGAATTGAAGTCGAACTCACTGTGTATCAGATTCTCACCTAAATAATTTATTGCAGATTTTAATTGAGTAATTAACGGAATCGCAAGTTACAGGCCAGGTGTCAAAGGGCATAATTAAAGTTTTCATAATTCAAAACCTAATTACACGCATCAGTTATGAAAATTGACAACTATTCCGTTCACTGTGTAGTGTGTATTGATTGTGGGATCAATGATCCAATTAATGAAATCATCCATTGAATAAGACAAAACCAATCATAACATTTTCATTAACGCAAAGAGGAAGCCAACTGAAAATGAACCTGGAAACATATATGTATAATGTGTCTGCCTGTGAAGCTGAAGGAAGAAAAAAAAATATAATTAATTTTCCGGCTTCGCGCTATATGCGTGTTGTACTAACGAATTCCAGTGAATTTCTTAACTAAAACCCAAACAGTCTTCACATAAATTTAATATGACAGCGGAGCCATAAATTATCCGCGAAACTAACTAGCTGAGAGGATGGGCGTGTTTTCGCGATGATTAATCTCTGCCTAATTATTTATTTGGGGTTCTTAATATGGATATGGACAGTGGCGGTTGGAAAATTTCTGTCCAAATATCTGTAATTGTGTGAATCATGGACTAAAAGTTAAGATGGAAGGTGGAAATAGTTTTCGTTAAATTTATAATACCTGTTCAAGATGCAGACTGACATGGCTGCAAGCAAAGGGAAGACCTTGATCTGAGATGCATTTTATATATAGAAATAGAACTTAGCAGGAATTTTCCAGTGATTAATGGGAGAATTTCTTTATTAAGAAATAATTTTCCGTGAAGAAGAGATTTTGTTTGCCTTCCTGTACACAAAACAGGAAGAAAGTTCAAATTTAATGTTACTGTAAAGAAATACATCTTAAATTTATAATTGGGTAAGATATTGAGCAAGAGTTGAAGAAGAATATCTATTTAGATGATATTAGCATGATAATAAATTTATACTGTTCTACATTTAGAGTGTGTTTTTATGTGATTTTAGACCTATGACATTCCTGATATTTGTGATCTCGCCAGCTTTTGATTCCAATTCCCCGTAAGGCTTCTCCCACCTGATACCCTCAATCATTTCGAAGAAACAGACTGTGCCATAAGAGTTTTATAGCCCTTTTCTTCTTTGTTCTTCCGTATTTTTATTGCATTTCGTTTCGAATTGGGATCAACGCTTGATGATGAGCACGTGTGGCTTGAAAGGCGCCAAGTATTAATTGTTTACTTTAAACAAGACGGTAAGGTGATATATGGTATTGGAAAAAAAGTTTTGCGATGCGGTCCATTAAGTTAAGCATTATATGAAATCTTTGATACTTTCCGCATACATTTTTTACACAAGAACAAAAATAGAAAATTTCAGTAGAAATTATACATAAAGTTTTAACTTGATTAACGCACTGAACTTTTTTGATTTAAAAACATTATTATTATACTGTTGCCTGATCATTTACAAGCCTTTCTTACAAGTCAGCGCTGATTTTAATGTTGTTTCCGCCTTTCATACAAGTCAACGCTGATTTTAAAATTGACTTGTAGTTTTGTGATACAGAATGGCTTACACGTCCAAATTTCCCATTTGTAAAGTATGGAATTGTGATATACCTATTTTCTACACTTGTACTTTTGTAATGAACCCTAGATCTTCAAAAGATAGAACATTTGGAAGACTACATGCAGTTTTTTTTCTATTTATACACTGAATTTTCTTTTTCGTATGTATACCAAAATGACAACATAAAATTCCTGAATACTTTTAAGGGAAAAAGCAATTTAAATTTAATTTGAAGAGAAGTCATTTATGAAGCGTGATAACAAACATAGATTACACAATTATTACGTAGGTGAATTATGTGTAAATATTTTTCACGTCAAATATTTTTTTACAATTAAATGTTTATTATATCTTAAGTTTTGATGCAGAATAGCATTTCTTACTCACATAAGTAGTTTACTCCTGAATGCCTTTTGTGCATGTAACAAAACTAAAACTGTGTAGAAAATCTATTTCACTTAGTCCAAAAGATTTTTTAAAAAATTATCTTTAAATTTGTTACATCTTACATATCGTTGACAAGTTAACATGCAAAAAAGGGTGATGTTACTCCAGAGGGCGGAAGTAGTTTAGTTTACCGCGAAGTTCTCATATAAAAATATAATAATATATTCATACATAATATACTTGGGTTTATACATATTTTTAATTGCATGACTATAGATTTCACTTGGAAGCCTTTAATTCGTATGTACATGAACTTCAGCCTATTTTATTCTACATGAATTTTTGACATGAGTTTCTTTATTTCATGCATACAAATGTGAACGCAATTTACAATGAATTCAAATTTGTATGAATTGGACTAATATAGTGTAAAGGTCAATTTATATAGCAGCAATATGTTTTTTTTACTGAAAATCAGAACGAGATGGTTTTATTGATTTATGATATGTGTAAAAAAAGGACAAAGAATGAAGGGGAAAGAAAAATTCTGTTCCAGCGGGGAAATTGACATTTTAGCTAGTAAAATTTTGTTGGCATATATTTTACATTTTTTGTATTTTATCATGTTAGCTTTATCGATCCCGCTCGCACTGTTTCCGTACAATGTTGTAATAATGTAAATTTGCCTTTAACACGTTCTACCCGGCACGGGTATGTATAACACAAAACAACAGTGGACCCAGAATTGATCCATGTGGCACACCAGAATGTACTTGTAATAAATCAGAGTAACGGGAATTAACAACTGTCGTTTGTTGACGATCACGCAAGTGTGAAAGTAAGAAACTAGCAGCCGAAGTACTAAAGTGAAATTAATTAATTTGCTACACAGAATGTTATGATCAACGTAATGTTATGATCAGTAATACGAATAGGCTATTCGACTCCTCATCGGTTTATACATATTTATGTCGGGTTAATTGTTGTGAAGTAAAATAATTCCTGAAAGTCACTTGTAGGCATCCTATACCAAAATTTCTGAAAAACAGCATCGTCCATTTTAGCTTCTTCCAAAATGTTCACACGCCTTATAAGAAAACTTTTGATCTATTCTTTTCGCTTGTTTTTACTTTTACCCGAAATTATAATATAAAAACTTCGGCAACTTCAGGATATAATAGCGATGAAAATATTTTTGGACTGATTTAAAAGTGAGCCTCTTAATAACAGGAAGCCGTATGAGTCATATAGCGTACTTTGCTTGTTATATTACAAGGTATACGTCATCGCAAGCTCCATCTAATGTATTAACGTACTTTAGATGGTATATCTCGTCTCAGAACAAAAGTACTAGAAGAAGGAGGTGGTCAGCGACTGGTGAGGAATAGCATAGCTCTGTAGATGAAGACCTCACAAGATGAACGAGTTTTTCTGAATTTCCTTCCTCGTTTTTGCGGGGTTCAGGAAAAATTTTTTGAGATTCTGTTGTCAACTATTGACGGTGCATGATTTAAAGGCACAAGTTTTGAATTTTGTTTTTTTGCATTTTGAATTTTTTGTTATTTTGTAGCATTAGCCAGACACAAAGCCATTCGTTTTTTATCACAGCTTGATCTTACGCTGATAGTTGCCGGAACGACCAAGGAACTGTAGGCCCCCCAAACACCTGGTCAACATCCAAATTTCTCATAATAGGGTGACGCACTTTCTGTACCACTATCCGTCACTCTCGGTGCAAAGATTCAGACAGCTGGAACACCACTTCCTCAGGCAGGCGAACGCAGTCCAGAATTTTAGATAACGATACGATACAATTTTAGATAACGATACGATACGATGACTACACGCGTAGAAATTGCGGTCGACTGCAAAAGCTGCAATCTGAAGCAAGCCTACAATATTAGTAGATTGTGATTTCGACTGCATTCGAAAGTCCAAGTAAATGGAACAGGATCAGTATTTTGTGGATACTATGCCACAGACTGACAGCAGCTGGGGATCGAAAGATATCAGTGAATCTAGAGCTAGTGGTTATCGGACAAGCATAGGGAATTTAGTATTATGAATGAGTATTATGGAACTCTTGTTTTTGAGTACGATCTAAATCAGCTTTATAATTGAACATTACTCATATCCTGCACCTGTATATTGTGTCTGGAGTATGAAGAAACTTTATTGCTCAATTTTGAACAGGAACTCCAAACCCATGACCGTATCCCATCAATAGCAATATTGCTACGTTAAGGGTGCAACTGGTAGATAATGCTATTCAAAGTTTTTCGGGCCAAGCCAAAGTATTTTCTCCTCTTAGGTATAGGAAATGTATTGAAAGATTATTAACCAGGACTATATCTACATCTTCACTGTACTGCTAATAAGCAAGGTACAAAATTTTCTTATTCGAAACTCTTCAAGGACGCGAAACGTGCTTGTATCTCAAACTTTCACGTGCACGCATTTATAATTATCATCGCAAATGATAATCACCACATCATATAAGCGCCGCAATTTTCATTATTTCGAAATCACATACCTTTAGCACCTGCAGCGGGTACGAATATGTCTTCTCAGGTGTTATTTCATTCTCTTCATGGGAATAATGGCAAGGTGTAGTAAACTGTCGCTTCAAACCCTACCGAGAGGGCTGGGAGGGTTCGCACATCTTTTGAAATGATTGCAGAATGCATCTAGACGCAAGCAAAGGGATATATAATATATATATACAAGCAAAGTACCCAAGTACATCCATTTAATCACAGACACCTTCTTCAATTACAGCCTGGATGGGATGCGAAACATGCGACTCTTGTACCCGCAACACTCGGATGGGAGTTAAGATATTCTCTGACTAGGCTAGGTGGGTTCATTCGGAGCTTGGATGGCGCATAGAAAGTAAACTTCGTCGGGGGATTCGTGAAGTGCAAAGATTTCAAATTATGCACAGAGGGCAAAGTGAAAATATTCAACGAGTGGTTTTGAGTGCTCCACATCCACACATCAAATGACGGGCCCCAATGTGCCGTGCCGCACCATGTTTCTGCTTCTATTTCTATATTCTATCCTGCAGCTTCATCGGCAGCAGTGTTACTCCTTTGGTGAATCACAAAAGCAAAAATATAATCAAAATTTCGAGGCGAAGATGAGGAAGCGGGCTCTGGGCATGGAAGCTCCACATTATCTGGAGGTAAATGCGATAAAACACAACACTCATGGGCTGTTTACGTGCGCTGCTCTTGTTTGCACCTTTCCATATTTTTTTTCCTCTTATGCTGCTGCTGTTCCTGCTTTTGTTTCTCCTCCCGTGAAGATTCAGGAAATGCAAACAGAACACGAGGTGTTGAAGTTTAGCGTGTAATTAGTGTCTACCGCCGGGTGTTGTCTTAAGAATTGTGTTGAACATGCATTCAGTGAAGCCTTTTGGTGGGTATTTCACATGGGAGAGGTTATGGGTTCAATTCAATTGGGTAAACATTGATTTATCTTGTCGGAAGGCAACCCCGGCCATAAATTACGATAGTAGGTAACGGTTAGTTGAGGTGAAAATATGCTTTACAGTACCTACCTTCAAGTTATACACGTCTGCAAACTTTCGTGTTTTATTATCACACCTGCAAGAGAAAATATTTATGTGTAAATTTACTGAAAATTCAAAAGTACAAGGAAAATTTTTTCGGGCTGTCGAAATAAATCAACTTAAAGTGGAGAAAGTTTCTGAGAGAAAACGTCAGAAATAAAAACAAATAAAAAAAATTCTATACAAGAAATAGCGTTTCCTACCTGGAGCTCATTAGTATTGAGCTCACTCTAAGACCTGACAGCGGAAGAAGTGAAACATTATATGGAAAACTAGATATATTGGTATTTTCTATTATTTAAGTAAAAAAGACTACCTTACACAGGCTACCCCTTTAAAAAATGAAGACCTATCCTTTAAAAATATCTGGATGTATAGGTTACTGTAGTTTACTAGAAGAAATAGTGCCAGTTCTTAAGACGTTTTCTTTTTGAGTTGTAGTGAAATGAGAAGTACGGAGTTAATAATATCTGCAGCCACACAAAATGTGACTAAATCCCCATTAGCTTTTTTCCACTTTTGTTAGAGTTTGAGGATGATAGCTTGAATTAGATTTCCATGTCAATAATTTTGCGTAAATTCCAGAAATACTAGCCCATTGCATGGCTTAATCCGTCCTTCAGAAAGTTTTTTTCCACTAAATTTGTCAAACTCTTACAAACTTCTCTATTTTGCCCAGCCCTTAAGAAATTTTCACTAACCCTGCAAGTTTTGCGTACCGCCCAAAAGCTGTCGATTGCAAACATCATTCCGCTTACTTCATGTAAAAATTTACAAACAATTGAAATGTTTTGCCCAACCCTAAAGAAGTTTTTGCACAGAGATCTAAAGTAAGCTTAATCATGACTTAAAAAAACCGATCGTAAAAAGTATGACCATATTAGTGACAAACAACAACTGCTTACACCAATCTTATCCAGATAGCTTCCTTAGTTTTGCCCAACCCTTACAATGTTTTGCCAATATCTAAAGCAGTTGAATACAACTTTTCGAGAGGCGCACATGCTCAACAAATCGGAGCTAAGGATCTTGACAGACCTTCTATCTGGTCACGGAACTGTAATATATCACCTCAAAAAGGGCATAGTTGCACGTGCAGATTCTGTTTAGAAGAGGACGAGTCAGTGGAATACATTCTGTGCCACTGTGAGCCGTTAATTTTGAATGGGCCTCTTAAAGGGAATTAAACAAAACATGAAAGATCTTAATTGCTCGAGATGATTATCTCGCGATCTCCTTATCATAGTCCTCCAGGAAAAGGAAGAAAAGGTAATGGACTACATTTTCAAAACCAATAATAAAAAGGTATTGATTAAAATTTTGAGGAAAGAAAATTCTGTGCTAAAACGGTATGGTTTTCAACGAGAAAGATAGACCATTGATCAGATCTTTTTAGTAAGGTGAATACCACATTTTTGTGGATTCTAAGTAGGCACATGACAGCATTATCAGCCAAGTTCTTTAGACTGCAACTTACCACAGAATAAGCAGCAAATAACCAAAGAGAATAACCGAAGAGAAATTAAAAATAATAATATTGAACCTATTCAGGGTGATTTTAAGTGTGTTCATTTATTTACTCCTGGATTGTAAACTTTTCTTAATAGGCTCCTATTTACCGAAAATCTTAGAAAGTTTCAGGGCTTGTTGATGATTTAGAATAGAAGTGTTTCTGACACTATGAAATTTTCAGAAAGGCTCGAAAAACGGCGCCCAGATCAACGACAAAAGTACCTGACAACTTCTGTGAGATGTGGTGCTAAATAAAGTTTTGAAGTCGGAGGGAGTAACAATCGAATGTATGGGTATTTTCAAACATAATACTGGAAATACATTCAATCCTCACCAACGATATTACTCAGGAAATCCAGATCCATATTAAATACCGTAACAAAGCCTTTGTTTCACTAAGATCTGTGGTAAGACAACACAGATTGAAAGTCCATTTTTTGACTAATGGTTGATGATTTTTGAGCAGAAGTTCTGATGGTATGGATAGCACTTACACTTGAAACATAAAAATTTCAACAAAATATCTACAATCAAATCAAAACCAGAGGCGACAAGCTCACCATTTTCGAAAACAAGAGCAAATAAATCAAAATCAACATCAACTTCTTCAAAAACTTGACAACCTTTTCAAATTCAAATACAACCCAATAAACTTCAATAACAACCATTTTATTAATCTTCAGTCAAAATTTTATATGACATTTCGTTTATTAGTATCCGAGTGATAGTCACTAGAGTGACGCTGCTTTTGTTGTTTAAGAAAAATGGATTCAAAAGATTTTCGTGTTTTGATTAAACATTGCTTTTTAGTGTAAATAAATACTTCCCAAACCAAGGAATGGTTTGATAAATGCTATGGTACATCTTCTCCATCGCATACAACAGTAAAAAAGTGGTATGTCGAATTGTATCGTACATGCACCGATGATACTGAACGTTCAGGTCGCTCAAATGAGGCAGTTACTGAAGGAAATATCTAAAAAAGTGCAACGTATTATTTTGGATGATCGAAAAGTTAAAGTGAGTGAGATAGAAGACATCGTAAAGATATCAACAGAACGGGTGCGCCATATTTTGCATGAAGATCTGGGTATAAAAAACTGTCTGCGTGATTGGTTCCGCGTTCTCTAACAATCGATCAGAAGCAGCGGTGTGTTGATGATTCGGAGCGTGGTTTGGCGTTGTTTCAGCCTAATCCAACGGAATTCGTGACATGCATCCATGATTACATACCGGAGTCCAATAGATAGCCTGCAAAGTGGCTGTAAGCGGCTAAAAGCCAACCAGCAAGGTTACAACCAGTATTTTTTGGGATGCGTATGACATAGTATTTATCGACTATTCGAAGAAAGGAAAAACAATAGCTATGTACTATGTTACATTATTGTACAAATTGGAAACTGGAAATTAAGAGAAAACAATATCATTTTAACAAGAAAAAAATTTCGTTTCATCATGACAAAGCAACCTTTTTTCATTCATAAAAGAGATGGTGAAATTGGGTTCTTTGGGTTACCAATTGCTTCCTCGCCTGCTGCATTCTCTAGATCTGGCCCCCAGCGGTTACTATTTGTTTTCTAATTTGAAAAGATGGCTCGAGGGAAATAGATTTCACACCAACGAGGAGGTTATACATTTCGGAAACCGAAGCCTATTTTGCAAAATTTGACCATTCGTATTATTCCAATTAAGGGTATCAAAGTGTTGTAGGACCATTGGAAGAAGTGCATGTCGGTTCAAGGAGATCATGTCGAAAAACAAAAATGATTTCACATATGAAAATTGGTTCTTTCATAGGTAGCCCCCGGACTTTCCATCCACTGTAGTAACGGTGAGAACATTGTGAATCCCTAGCAGTTTCTTATACAATTTTAATGGTTTGTTACCTTTTCCAAGAAGAATTCTTCAAAATTTAAAGTAACAGTATTATTTCCCATTTCAAGAGTTTACTCTTATTCTTCTGCAAGAAGGTGGTAGAGATGTAGTTGGCGAAGGTGGTATAAATGTAATCCTTCTTTGAAATCTTCCAAACTGAGACCATAGGCAACCCTAAAAGGTAAGGAATGCGGCAAATACTGATGATGGGATCTTGAATAATTAGGGTCTTAAAGAATACAAAAGCTGGATCTTATCAAATATCATCTGCAATATTCATGAAGAGTAGTAAGAGTGTCTGTTTTCGTTGCAAAATCTGCAAACACTCCAGCGTCTGGTTGGGGATCCACCAAGGGGAAATCAAGTGGTGAGCTTATGTACCCAAATGAGATGATCATCTCGTAGCCTATTTTGTGCAAATTGACTGTGTTAATATTAGCAGAGGTATGCATGGGGTAGTGGAACTATGAAGAATGAGATACATAGACTACGAGGACTGTCCGTTTTGCCCTGAGAAAGTAAAGATTTCGATTTCAAAAATATCCCTCGGGATTTCTGTGAATCAATTCAAAAAATGAAGCAACTTGTCTCCAACTGTAAGTTTTTAAGTTTTAAACGAGTTTAAGAATTGTTCAAAATATTTCTTGATTTAATGTACACCTGCAGCGTAGCATGTCGCCAGTAAATTTGATTTTTTTTTAACTTTATCAACATCTGAGCTGAGAATAGGTAAAAGTATTGTTTTCACAATTTAGATTTTATACTTTTCATAAGAGACTTTTTTTCTGCTGATCCGGCTTCAAGTTATATTTATCATTATATTAATAAATAGCAGCATCTATTCTTGTCTGATTGAATCAACAACAACAACACTTGAAAACTATGTCACTTTATTCAATTTCATGTAAACGAACCGTCCGTTTTTAAGTGTTCCTTGACAGATGTCATTACTGAACTAATTGCACGACAATCCCAATTTCAAAATCTGACAATCTATTTACATCTAGCGTAGAACGTAGCGACGCTCAATTTATAAGATGTCATTCACTGTAGAGTGAACAGAAATCGGCATACATGCCCTGGCACCATGTAGTACTACTTTTGAACCACTTGAAACGTTTTATCTTTGCCGAAAAATGCTTTTGTCGCCGCTTATTTTATTTTCACCGCATCATTGGTTTCTTTTTTGTTTTTTGTTTTTTGCTTTCTTTGTTTTTGTGTATCTTTTTTACTACTCACACGTAAATGTACACTGGGCCTTAAGATGACTGATTGATCGAGATAAAAATTTTGATAATGTGAAATTCATGAGCTCTTAAAAAGTTTCACGATCGTAGGAAATAAATCTTCCTTACACTTTATGGGAGAAGAGTGTTCAAAGGTTTATGAATTTCATTATGAAGGATTATGAAATTTTTCGGTTTCATTTTTTTGTTTTGAATTTTTGTGGGGAAATCAAAAGTAATATCTGTTTTGTTTTGGCTTGATTTTACATATTTTTAGTCTATGTGTGAACTAGGTGAGTACATATTCAGTTTTGGGTGGACTTATTCGCCTACATTCCTTGAGATATATTTTTCAAAAAGATTTTGTGCTATTGCAGATTATATTAGTATCCAATCAGAAGAAAATCTTGTCCTCATCGTTTTATTTATAAACAATCAAATGTAAATTTTTATCCACTAATATTCTCGAGAGCAACGATTTTTTTTCTCAACAAGTAAACTAACTGCTTGTTCCTGAGCTTTATGATGCTGCATTCGATTTTGATTGCAGGATTCTTAATACGCGCCGTCTTCGTATTGGCCCTTTTGTCTTCAACGTCATGGCATTGGCCCTTTTGTCTTCATGCAGAGTCCGCATCTGTAGGGAATCGAACGGAAGAGATGAAGTTAATTCCAAAACTTCAATGATAGTAGCAGAAAAGTGCAAATTTAAGGCGATCTAATCGTCGCTATAAACGATCAAATACGTATTTGGTATATCCGATATGTCTCGGATCACGTCGCCGCCAAAAAGTAAGCGCTGAACTCGGGGGGAATTCTGGACCTCAAAGTGAAAAGTGTTGAATGAAAACAAAAAAAAGGAAAAAAAGGTGGAACTCACAAGGAAAGTTATAATAAAAACTGTTCAAGGAAGAAGTGATGAAAGAAAATTAAAAAGAGGAACTAAAGAAATAAAGTGGAGAGTGGAAGAAGCGGCGGATAAGGCTGGCTATTTCTCATGAAAAATTAGAGCTTAAGTAGAAAGGAGGAGGAAGGAATCGAAAGGGACCTGGAATAACGTACGAAAAGTTAAGTATAACCATACTTATTCCTTTGTTCTTTATAGCTAATTAGTTAATTTACTTAGACGGGTTTCGTGGTTTGATCCTCTGTTAAAGAAAAACCACGTGGCGCCCACACCACTAGCAGGTAGATTTTTATCCACCCCCTTCTCTTGAGCAAACCTTCCATCGATGTAATGTTCCTTGGAGAACGTAACAAACAAAAGTCCGCGCACTCTATGTTAGCGACATTACACTCAGAAAAATTTGCAAGTTGTTTGAATTAACAACATGTTCGAATCAAAAATATTTTACTCGTATTAAATATATTTTTAGTTACATAAAACATATTATATTTGCTTTAAATATATTTGGAAAACTGTGAAAAAATGTTTATTTTTGAATTTAATCTTTGAGCGAAAAATGTAAAGATTTTTAAAGCAATTACTAAAAATAGTTTTCCCAAAACAAAACATATTTTAATTGACAAAGTAATATTTATATCGAACTGTATTAATACATTTACAACGACAAAAAAGTAATGTTACTACAGAACTAACTTCAGAGTCAAAAGAACCCTGTTTTTATTATTGCTTCAAACTGTTCGGATATTTGGTTTAATAATTCTTCCTTGCACATTGCACACTAATATTTTTGGTGTAAGTATTAGAAATGCTTCTTTCAATGATGTTTTTTGTTTTCTGAAACGCTTCATAGTTTACTTCTAATATCCACACACTCACAGCGTTGTGCTTGTAGTTCCATTTTTCATCTTCCTATTGTCATTTATTTTTTTGAACCTTGCTAGCTGCAGTTCACGGAAAAGTGGGAGAAAGATTTTGAGAGTATTTTGAGAGTTTTAATGAATCTGTATCAGAAAATTCAGAAACAGTGACAGTGACTGTGCTACTAAGTGAAAGTGATTTGAAATTAATGGACTTATCGAAATCCTGGAATTTAGAGACCACATTTTCAGTATTAAAAGCTATGTTTCAATAATAATAAATAATCAGTGCATTCGTTTTAATTGATATGTTGTTAAAGGTGCGGGCATAGGATACGATCAATTGAGGTTCTTGGATCGAGGTGATTAAGATAAATTATTTCCAGATCTATCATCTTTAGGTGTTGCTACAGAATACTTACACTGATATTTCTGGTTTATTTTATTTTGAAAACTCAAAGGATATACATTTGACCAAGCTAAGAAATCAAAGTCAAGAAGAATTGATTTCAAAAGTAGGTTTCTTCAAAGGATATGAATTGGAGTCAATATCGTTTAAAGGAACTATATGTAAAAAAAACTACTAGTTAACTAGTCGTGACGAAAAATTACATTTATATAAGATTTTAAGTTTAATTTTAAATGAAAAGAAAAGGTTGTACGTGTTTGCTGTAGAAATTAAACTTAAGAATTTTAATGAACACTTTCTGTCTTATGAAGTAGGTACGGTAAGAAAGAAATATTTCCTATAGAATACTTTGAAAGTCCTCCCATGCATATATATCAATTACCTACTGGGAAAACTTTTTTACGAAATAAAAAACTTTAGAAAGTTAATGAATTTCTTTGATAAGCCATTTCGAACTGTACATAGTGATAGTATGCCGCAGATGTCAAAATGGTATTATTTAAATTATTTTTTCGTATAACGAGGTATATTTCATAATAAGGACTTGAAATGAACTGAATCGAAATACTATGATAGTATAATTCACCCTTTCAATTGTCAATTAAATCATTGGTGGTTACATATTTTTAAATCCTTTATTTCGATAAACTATGTAAATCTGTCTTACTTCATCCCATTATCATGAGCCATGTTTATACCACGTAACATAATGAAGGAATTCTATACAATAATAATAAAAGTCTGTTAATTCTTACTACTTCCCGTTTTTAAATGATTTTTTCCAAAACATAATATGAAACAGTGCTTTACTTTGTGTAAAGAAAAGTTGTGTAATATACTATAAAGCAATTCAAGGTTTTACTACTAATTTTAATCCAACTACATTAAACGAAGTTTACTTTTCCTTATTTCATAAAGAATTATTTTTCACATTCCCCTTAAACCCACTTAAGATACATTAATATTTCAAATAAACTAAATCTACTTTTGCAAAAATTTAAGGTACAAACGTTATGCCAATGAAGTAACTTGAAAAATTATTATTTTTGTGCAATTGAAGCGATTATGTACTTTTAAGAAACAAGTAACTAAGTTAATTTAAAGTAATTTGTTTTTTTATTTATAGAGAAAAAACAAAACCTTTTTTCCCATGCTTTTTGTGTCATGTATGTTATATACAGTAAGATATGTACTATATTTTATGAAGAATACATAGCATGACTTTTAGACCAACGGTCTTTTAACTCGACCATATAAGCGCATAGGAATTGGAGAAAACAAAACATAAAACTCGAGTTCAAAGATCATAAAACCTTCATTTGTTGTTGACCAGGTTGTGGGGATTGACAAAAAACCGATGAAAAATTAAGGTTTTATGATATTTCAAGTTGATTTTGATGTTTCGTTTTTTTAATTTCTATGCGTTTATATGGTCGAGTTAAAAAATTTCGAGTCGATATTCATAATAGAGCTCAATATACTTAAATTAACAACACAACATAATTAATTCAAACATATTAATGACATTCATATCAAACTAAGATTTTTCTAACAACAAATTCTGTTTGTGCAGGCGACAATATTATCTTGTCATTTCTACAATAAATTATTGTCAAAACAATAACTATTACAATTTGAGTTAGGTAATAAATGCAATTTTCTATACAAAAATTTTAATACAAAGAAATAGAATTAAAACAAACACACTTATATATTTGAAATCAAAAAGTTATTTGTTTGTTTTTAAAATACTTTTTTTTTTTAACAAAAAGCAACAATACGCAGCATTTTTAACCAACAGTATTTATTATGGGCGCAAAATCAAACATAAAAATATTTGCCTTAATATGTATTTTATTTGTTTTGAGCTCTATTTTTCTCTGAGTGTAGGTTTAATCTTAATATTCCGTTGCGATAGTGTTGAAAGTCTAAGGGTTGTGTGCGTTACTAATTATTTAACATATAAAATAATTTGGTGAATTGCTAATAGTCTGCTAAAATATATCACATAATGATCGATGCTTATTGGCTTGCGATTATTGCCCACTTAACATTTTAGATATAACTGCTCAATTTATATCTCAGATTAGAAAAACATAATTTTAACGTCAATCTTTTAAAGAAATTGATTAAATCCAATATTTTTAAACGACTACTGTTGACATGTGGTGTTGGTGTTCTTAATATTCTAACCGCCAATTGTTACTTGTTACTAATAAATCTCAGTCTTTTTGACCATGATATTCTCTACTGATTCATTCGTTTCAATTTCACCAGTTATCGACACAAAGATTTGGAAAGTATTGACATATATTTGATTCCTGAGAGGATACCCATCGGTAGGGAATATTAGAAACCATTACTTATGTATTTCATTACTTCATGCCTGATTTTATTACAAATCAGTAGAATCGAGTAACGTAATCGTATTTACTTGCTGCATTCCTTAGTAATGCAATGGGTAATGCGGTGGGTAATGTAATGTTATTCGTTTTTTTTCTTAGTTTTTCCGAATTTTCCGTAACTGCTTTTCTTTTTTGTAAATAGAAGGATCACATTTCAATTTAATGCTTGCTCTTGTTTTGAAAAGTTATTCATTTAGTTTAAGTTTGTTATTTACTTATTTAAGTGAAAAGTTATTGTCACTATATACCAATTCTGTGCTAACTGTAATAAATAAAGTACATAATTGCACTGGTAATGGGTGATATTTATTAAGTCATATTTACAGAATTGATGTAGAAGACATGCGCTTTTTGTGCTGTATAATTACTTGCCGCATTCCTTGGTAATGCAGAAAGTAATGTATATATTACAATTCCTCTGATTCTTTCTTACTATTAACGACCTATGAAAGGCTTTTCATACCTATGTCAATTCTATATTAATTGTAATATGCAAAATAATGCCAGTGGTAATGTATAGTAGCTCTTGCTTTCCCTACTGATTAACCAATTGGAATGAAAATTATATTCCACTAAAATTAGTAAAATAATATGTGAAAAAAATATTTATATAATCGTTGTCGGTACTTGGAGAATATTGAAAGTAATTTATTTATCTTTTATCTTGAATCTATCCTTGTTTGTAAATCGTGTGGATGGTATGAAATATTAAAACTTTTGAAATACTAAATTAAAAAATAAGGAAATATAATTTTGCTATTCAAACCGCAAATAAAATGTGTCCTACATTGTATATTTCCATAGAACCTGAAACGTAAACAGATGCCGATTTCTTAGTCTGAACCTGGTATACTCTACGCTCACTGCTTGCTTGAAGGTCTTTGACAAATATAGCAAGACCTTAAGGACTATTACGTTTCATTAACTTTCTACGTATACAATTTAACACCGAAATTTATGTAGCCTTCCGAATCTAAGGGGAAATCTAAAAGGCTCTAGTTTTTGTTTGATGATTAATAAACTTTCTGGACAAATTAATCATCAAATTCTATCCATAACAAATTCAAGCTACATCCCCTTAAAATACAGTGTAAATGTATCAAGGTAACAAATCAGGAAAAATCATTGAAAACATTGCTTGCAACTTTGGCATTGGAACAAGAGCCTACGGAAATCTAAACAGTTTCGTGGTTAGCTTGCAACAATTCCCTATATAACCAAAAATGACTGGAGCATTCCGAAGTGATGACTCGTGGCTTTTCTATTCCAAAAAGTTTGGAAGAAAAAGTGAAAAATAATAGAAATCCTATTTCCTCCACACTTCATTTCCAGGTACCTCGTGCATGGCAATTTTCCTAATGTTAAACACAAACTCAACTTGTCATTCCCCATGAACAACCCTCCAAAAAATCAATGAAATTAGAGGGGGTGGCTGGCTTTGTGGCGCAAATACTCATTAGATTCACACACTGTTAACTTTCTTTTGTAAGGACGATTTTTCGAACAGGAGTTATTCTCTACTCTTTGAAATCTATCACCCTTTTCTACATTTTGTGGATGGTTTTTAAGAGTGTACCCGTACGCAGGGTATAAGAACCAAGGAAAAAACAAACATCGAAAGAGAAGGACTGAAGTAACAGAAGGGTCCATATGGACCAAGGCAAGCTTTGAATGATTGATCACTGTAGTACCGCCGACACCATTACTGTCGCAGTTGTCCTTCACATAGGAAGTTCAAGTGTTTGTATATGTCACCCTTCTGTTTGGCTTTGTACTAAGCATTGGAAAATTCTTACTTATGCCCTAGCCATCCCTGAAAAGTCCTACTGCCATTTTTCTTTTTTCCACCCAGTCCTGCTTTATACTTACGTCCTCTTTAGAGTGTGGAGACGTACTCAGCGCAGTCATGTACAAACTTTCACAGAAAGAAAGGGGACTGGGACCTGGGACCAACAACAGTGGTTCTCCTTTTCAAGATGACTTGTTCGTGGCTGGGCACAGTATCCTACCCCCCTATAGAAATAAAGTTGATTTGCGTTAGGCAGACATAAACACGACTACATCCTTTTACCGGTTATAGCCCGGCTATGTGAATGATTAATCTGGAAAATCCCTTTTGCACTCAAATCACATGTTACCTGCCCGGTAGACATGTGAGGCCAACGCTTTGGAATTCCTGCACTATGTGATGCTATGCCATCAGAATCTTGCTTGAGGATTGCTGAAAGCTTCCGTCGGATAGGGATTGAAATCGGGACTATAGTGTGCCGTTGTATTTGGCCAGAGGAGAAATGTCTGTAAATAGAAAATGTGCACCATGGAATATCTGCACACGCAACACATCCTCTTCCACGGAAAACCTTTCCTCCTCTTTAAATGCAGACGACAACATTCATTTCAATGCTGTTCAGGGATCCCTTGTGCATGTTTGTATTGCTCCATATCATTTTGAAGGAGCGATAAGTTTATTTGCCGTTTATAAGCTTGAATCGATGATGCCAGTACATTAATTATTGACGGGATGAGCCGCCGTAAAGTATCTTCAAGAATTCTCAGAAAACTTCTGTCAGAGGAGCAGCACTTATGGGGTTTATGTAAGAAAAGAAATCGAATGATGGAATTTAATGCCCGCAAGAGGGTACAGGTGTGTTTCATATAGGGAATGACTTACTGACGAAAAAACGGGTATGCAATTAGCCCTTTCATTTCGAGACGGTTATACAACTCGAGACGAGAACAAACTTGGCCATTGTCCCTGGCAAAGACAGCCTTATTAAAAATTCTTTTTGAAGGCATCTCATGTGGACTAAGTAAACATCACTAATTGCAGTAAAACTGACTTCTGGAGTACAGCTTTATGGAGTGAAGGCCAAAGCTAGAGACTGTGAATTATGTATTTTAGGTGACATATTCCCAGAGTTTAAAATGTTGAGCATACTCTCACCAGTAGACGATATGCTATGTACAAAGGTCGGAATTTTTTACGTTTTCGGTTAACATCGGGGTTCCCCTGGAAGCATTCTATGGTTATTCATTTTGGACACAGGACTAAACTATCCAAATTTACTGAAATTTATATGAAATTAACTATATTTCCCTCTTTGCTTCCAATTATCAATTTTGTTTTGGACGCCATCCATCCAAACATTCCCAGCGCTCTATTTCGTTATATACAATTCATGCTACACGGTTATAACAGTCCCATATGCCACTTGGTATATGTTGTCCTTTAACTTGCACGAAAGAAGGCGCGACCTTAACAACGACCTTATCGAAACTAAAATCCTGATATACTAGAAATGTCACTAAAATGTGTATCGGGATATTTGGAGGAGCTAACAATTCAAAATCCCATTAGGTCTGTGTCTAGCAGACATAGTTACCCAGTAGGGAATGTATTCATTACTTCATTAATGAAGTAATGAACATACGTACACTACCATACATTCCACACATCAATGAATTTCAACACAGCGATGTCACTGGAATTTCATGAATGACTCTTTGGTACATTATTTTTTCATTGATTCATTGTTGGAAACATAAGGATTAAAATAAGGTTTCATTTAAGTATTGAATTTTTACTGCCATTCTACTTTGTTCTTTTGGTCTCATAAGCATGTAACATGCTCGCTGGCTTAGTCTTTTGCTACGTTTTATTGTCTCACATCTCACCCACATCATCTACACATCTATTATGATTTCAACACTTCCAAGTCAGTGGAAAAACGTTAAAGTCATTCCAGTGAACAAGAAGGCTGATTACTGTTTTATTAGTAATCTGCCACTATGTTCTAAGATTGCAAAAAAATTACTCTGCTCACAGAAGTATTCGTACATCCATAGTAAGCACTTGCTATTTGACTTTCAGTCTGCATTTAAACTTCAACAGAACATTACCTCGGCGGCAATTATTCATTTGGTTGATAATATGTATTACGAAAAATATTGGCAAACGTCTCGTTTCTCTGTTAGTATTTTTAGACTTTTCTAAAGCATTCAGACTTCACGGTACATAATCCACATGCAACTGTAATAATTCTTCAGTCAGACTCATCTACTCTTATCTTGGAAGATTTCACAAAGTTATAGGCGGGACATCCTTTTCTGCCTTCTTGTGTATGGCTTCTGGCATACCGCAGGGATCTAGTTTTGCCTGTATATCAACAAACTTAAAGATGTTCCCAGAGACACTCTTCTCCAATTGCATCCTGATTATGTCCAGTTGTCATGTTCGTCAAAATTTAACTGATCGAAGATAATATTAGCAAAACGAATGAGGAATTTTGAATGGTCTCGTGTAAATAATCTGGATATAAATCCAATAAATCCCAAACTACTTTTGTTTCCTTGCACATGTTTGATGTAAGTAGCTTTTCACTGATTACTTTAGATGGTATTCATGTTGAATATGTCGATTCAGTAAAATACTTGGGCGTAGTTCTTAATCGAACTCTAACCTGGGATGAACATGTTAAAAGTATCTTGTCCAAAATCTATGGTCCTTTAACGTAAGTACTTTCATTTATCAAGACAGAGAATTACTGAATGCTGTATTTGAATTACTTTTATTTACACAATTACCTGACTTGATTTTCAGAGAAGATTGAAAGGAAAATCGTGTCTCTGATGACAGTTTTCACTTCGTAGCCACCATGCATGGATCGTAGTTTTGTTCGCCACTTACTCGTATCGCCACACACTCCCCCTGCAATGTTAACGGTACCCTTTTGCGATCTTAACTTTACGCCCCTTCGCGTGATGGTTTATTCTTTCTTCCTTCTGTGCTTTAGGCGGTGTATCTAGGTCTTCAAAGTTCAGTAAAAGAACTGGGTTAACTCTCTCTAAAGATATCGCTCTCCTTCCTCCATTTGTGGGTAAGATACAAGTTTGTTCTGTTTTTGATTCAACTAGGAATAATCCATCATACGGCTGTTGTAATGGGCTCTTAACCGCATCATTGCGGACGAATATATACGTATAATTCTGCAGTGCTTTCGGTATGAAGACCTTATGCGATCCATATTGTACTGGCTGCAATTGCTGTAACTCACGCGTAAAATCTAGAAGACGTTGCAAGACTTCTCATCTCGGTATTGTTGCTTCCGCCGTAAAGAAGTTCCCAGGAAGCCGTAGTGCTGCTCCGTAAACTAATTCTTCATGCAGGGATGCGCGTAGACTCAAGAGGGCAAGTGGAAGCCTTTCCATCCACTAATTCGTGCCATGACAATTAAAAGCAGTTTTATGTGTTCTGTGGAATCGCTCTACCATTCTATAGATTGTGGATGATAGAGGGATGTCCTATGCTTCTTAATTCTCAGTAGCTTGGCTAACTCCTTGGAGAAGGATGATTCCAACTGCCGCCCCTGATCTGTCACAATCTCCTTTGCTACTCCAAACTTTGAGATCCACTCTGATAGTAAGGTTTGGGCAACCGTTTCCTCTCTGCACGGTTAAAAATTTTGGTATTATTTTTATAATTTTAAGTGTACATATAAATCCTTCCATTTTTAATATAAAATGGATAGTAGCTCTTAAGATCGATTTTATAATATACATGTTTTAAATTAAACTCCTGCAATATAAAAAGAAATAATAGGTTCTTTTAATGAAATTTAACTGTAGTTAATATAAAATGGTTTAATACGAAAAATGTATAAGTTCCTATAGGATGAAAAATAAAAGAGGCGTATCCAAATCTTTTATTGATTTAATATTCCATTCGATAGTTTAGAAACTATACGAATTTTTATAGAACCCATCTTTCCAGTACCTATATTTGAACTCCTTTTGGGCCACTCAAAGGAAGTCTTGTAACGAAATAAAAAACAATTTGATTTCAATGACAATTTATTTTCATTCATTTTCTTATAATA
>QYTT01081541.1:0-10524 GCA_006980735.1 Dasypogon diadema
TCATAATTTCGTGGAAATCAATTTCAAAAATATCTCGTTCTGTAGTGTCTTTGTTGGTTGGCAGTTCAAGTATGAGTTTGTGTGGTGATTAAAGTATTTCTCGAAAAATTAATGAACAGAAGTTTTCAGTCGAAGATGAAAAACTTACTGAGGAGGTGCAAAATACCCAATAATTTTTGAACACGAATTGCTTAGTATTAAAAGTAATAGTTTATCATCCTTCTCGTCTCGTCGCCCTTTACAGGAGCGGTTTCCATAACTTCTTCCATTACACCTACTTGGTTCCTCGCCGAGAACTGTGGTTTCTGGGCTAGAAGGGAAATTCATTACTTATAGCGGCAGTCGGACCCGTCAACGCGACCGTACTTTAAAGATTATCAGGATGTTGTAGCAGGTAGTTTGTTGCCATTTCTACGGAAACATCGGCACTTACCACTTAGGGCCAATGCATAGAAGCGGCACTATGCTGCGCGATACTTTGCGACATGTATTCGTGCAGGTTGTAGGGTAAAGTGTTTAATAACTCAAATTAATATCTATTTAATATTTCAGTTTAATTGATCTCAATTTATTTATTTTAAAAACTGCAGATTATTATCATCTACAGTAGTGGAAAAAAGTACTTCACTGATCTTTATAAAATGAAATTTCAGCATATGCCACAGCCACATAGTCTTTTTCTAAACTAGAGTGCGTTAATGTATGTGGCTATGGCATATGCTGAAATTTCATTTTATAAAGATCAGTGAATTACTTTTTTCCACTACTGTAGATGATAATAATATGCAGTTTTGCGAATGGTACTAACACACCCCTTCCTGTTGATGTAGACCGTATACAATGGGAATAACTATGGGGAAAGATAAGAAATGTATTCATTACTTCGTTAATGAAGTAATGGACATATGTACACTAATATACATTCCAAACACCAATGAATGTTAACACAGAGATGTCATTGGAAATTCATAAATTACTCTTTGGTACATTATTTGAAAACGTAAACGTAAACGGAAATTTCTCTGGTGCAATACTTCTTTTACCATACCCTTTACATTACCAAAGTACTAATGCTGCAGGCTTATATTATTCTTCGATGAAATTATTCATTATCGTGTTAATTAATGGCTTGATTTCGTCCTAGGATACTGTATACTGCGATACATCTACAAGTACAGTAGTACTTAAAAATTCTTAATAGAAAAATCATATCACAATAAATTATGTTCTCAAGAAAAGAAACTGAAAAAAGAATTGATTTTATTGAAAAGCTTATGTAACATTCTTATTTATCGTAATTATATATTTTTTCTTGAAGACACAACTTGTTTTGGAGCAGATGAGGTTATACACTCTCAAACAAGACTACGATTTTGCTCAGATATTGTCAAAGAAAGTTAGCAATAAATTTCTCGAGGAGCCAGAGCAAGAGGACTTGAAGTTGAAATTTTATAACCTAAAAATTATTCTTGATCGAGATTCATCTTTCCTTAAAACTAGTCGTCACTATCAGGCTATATGCAATTGCAGTACAGTAGCAGCAAATGAAAAGAATCACCTGATGCAAAACGCAGTTCTATACTGCATTCTGGCACCATACGACAACGAGCAGCAAAACATGATGTTTAATTTGTTGAAAAATGAACACCTGAAAAAGATTCCTTTGATGAAGTAATCCCTTCAATTTGAATATATGGAAGTAATTTAACAAATATTTAAATTTAGAGCGTTGTTAGAAATTTTTACTTGCAAAGAAATTATAATGCCAGAATTATTCTTCAAAGAGTTTGGAGAAAAACTAAGCCAAGTGGAAGTATTTAATGAAAAGTCGTCACATGGGAAGAAGTGTTGGAACGAGCTGAAAGACAGGTTAATTGAGCATGTAAGCTAATGTTACATTTTTTCGTAATATTTTCCAGGAATGATGTTTTAAAATACTGTTCATTTTTTCTTCCAGAATATATTGGTGATATCATCTTATTACACTCGTATTTATTTGAAACGAATGAGTGAATTGATAAGGGTGCCCACAACAAAATGTGAAGAGCATATATCAAAATTAGTCAACTCAGGAACAATATCTGTTAAAATCGATCGACCACTAGGAATTGTATATTTTACGAAGAAAAAGCACGCTCCGGACGTGTTGAACGATTGGGCATCAAATGTAAGTGAATTTATGTCACTCGTAAATAAGACTTGCCATTTAATTACCAAGGAGCTTTGTATTGAAAATTCTTGAAACAAGAAAACTTGAATTTGTTTTTTTTTGTTTTCTAACTCTATAAAATTTGTTTTTTTAGTTCTAGTGTACTTGATCCAGTTTGATATGTTTATTTTTCCGATTTAATAAAGTCTTCGAGTTGAACTGAATAAACTGAAAAATATATTCTAATATAATTTTGTTCCATTTGACAGTACAATGTGAAGATTTGTGTTCTATTTATTTGAATTAGAAAGCACCAGCAGTTATGATTTATTAAATTAAACTAATTTTAATTTTAGTATTGATTTTTTTTTTCGGGTGGCTTCATAAGGATTTTCAAATATCTTGGAATTCTATGTAAAATAAAGTAGCGTGTTTTTTAAAAGGGTGGAACGAATGTATGTTGTTACAGGTAATTCACAGAAGCTCGGTATCAATATTCCATAAGTTTTCTGTTAGATTTACTCGAATTGATAACTAAAACGTAACTTGTGAGCAAGCAATACTTTCACCCTCCCATTCGTATAGCTTTTTTTTACGCAAACATTGGCTAGGTGCAAGCTAAATGTCATTTATTGGAAAAGAGAAAGCATAAGGTTTGTGAATATGTTCTGTTCTTCGAATCTTCCACATGGCCTTCTGGATATTTCAATGGAGAACTAAAGGCTGCTAACAACTTAAGTCGGCAAGATCTTCTCTACCACTGTAAGCTAAAAACCTTGTCTTTGTGAAACAATTACGGAGGCAATTTGTCTGTTAAGTATAATACATACAGTGTAGATAAAAAGTCACGGACTGGTGAGGTACGTATATCTCGAGAAATACACATTGGATTGAAAAACAAAAAATACGTGTTCAATGTTTTTAAGAAAGCTGTCCAATGATTCCAAACTCGCCCTCTCTCCCCACTCCGTGAGGGGTGGGGTGGGGATAACTTTAAAATTTTGGAGCTTTTTTTCTTACTAAGTATTAATATCTAATTTTTTTCTTTCTTTTTTCTTCCTTTTTTGTCTTATTATATCAACATAGTATTATAGAATCTAACCATAATAGATTTATAATTTTTTAGCTTTCTTATAAATCATACTGCATTTTAGTGTACTTATTTTTAAGACTGCTGGTCTTGTTGTACTGTAGTGAAATTGACATTGATTTCCAAACTGCATAAAAATTCGGGGATTATTTCGGAGACTTTAGAGCTCACGATATTTTACTCGCTTTCGGGAGTGGAATAGAGGGTGCCTATTACTATTTTCGAGCAGGTTTACTCTTTTTCGTTGTGCTCGTCTAGGCGTTGAAGAAAATGGAAACTGTTATTATTTATGCTTACTGCATTGCATTAGTAGACCTTTATAATGCTGAAATGTACAAAATCTATAATCTTAATAACTAGTTATATTTCTGGTAGAAGTATATTACTTATTTATAGAATTTAAAAAAAAAAGTAATTTGCAAAAGAAAAACACCTGGATATAATAGCCCATTTATAAATTATTCTCAAGATTTTCTTTCGCCTTATCAGGTATTAATAGTTACTGCAACGAGACATACATCTTCTTAGGAAGAAGTAGTTGCAAATTGCGTAATTATTATTAAATTTGCTTCAAATATCAAAAGTAAAACGCAAAAAAGTTGGTCCAGAGCGCGACAGGATCTGGCACTTTTCAACCAGATTTTTGCAAAGGGCAGCCACGTAGGATTGCGATATAGTTGTTATACACCAGCTCTTGAACTCTAACATTGATTCTTCGGAGTTTCGGGGCAAAGTGATCTTCCGGACTAATAGTTGCAATTTGCAAAAAACTAAAAATTTATCCTTTTACGAAAAATTCAAGCCCGCTGAGGTTCTGATTGTTGATACTGCACTGGAGCAATGCTGTACAAATAAAAAACGATTGTTGTGGGCGAAGACGTCAATTTATTAATAATAATATTGCTTGAGCTGCAACTGATAAAGAAATTTAGCTTCTAAAGCTATTAAAAGGCAAAGTTGAAACAAAAATATATTCTTTAGCAAGCTTTGATCCGTTTACAAAAGTAAAGTCACTCCTCTTTTAAGAACATTACTATCAATTTTATTTATTGGGGTTTATTTTACTCACAAATTTAGGGTTTTATGTCATTGTGAAATAACACCTTCCATTTCTGTATAAAATAAAACCCAAAAATATGAGACGTTCATGTTTATATGAAACTTTACGAGTTTTCTTTCATTTTCATTTAACATCAGTTATTGTCTTTTGTCAGAAAGGATATGCACAGAAATGACTCAAACTATTATATAAATTAAAATTAAATCAATGAACCACCAATGGTACAATGAATAGAAATTCAAATTCGTCGTGTCGTTACCGTACGCTTCTTGACAATGTGAACAGAGGCATTAAAATACACATGGAAAATGTTTTGTTTGTCGGCACTGCTACATGTCGTTTCGTGTGGTCAGTATGAATCAACCCTTAAAGTAATGTCAGTTCTGATCTATGTAAGAACAAAGCACAAAAGCTTGGCTTGAAGTTTTAGAAATTAAAAAAAAATGAATTGAACTTTGTGATGCTGACACCTAATAAAACTTCTTTTAAAGAAATCATTATTAATGCTTTTTTCTTAAGCAAAGGCCCAAAATCAGCGCTAATTTCAGAAATCCCAACCAATTTTGAAAAATTAATTGCCCAGGAAAAAGGAAAATTTAATATGTCCTTTCCGCAGGGCTGAGCTCATCCCTATGTGACAACAATAAATTATTTGTTAGGTTGAAACTTTCCCCAACGACATCGAGTCGTAAAGTCAATTTGCTTGTACAAGGTGTAGCTTACCAGCCGAAGAAGTAATAAATAAAACTGTCAAGCCTTTAAGGATGTACTTTGGGTAAAGATAGGTTTCGAAGATTTATTTTCAAACAACTTCGCTCTTTCCATTTATATAACTGGCCAGATTTGCTCTTTATTTCTCTTCGGAATGTAGGAAGCATGCGTAAAATATAGAAAAGGGAATTTCGTACGAAACTGATAAAGAATTTAAGAGAAATACAGACAGAAAATTGTCGGTAAATCCTTACAGATTTTGTTTACTTTGCAGTTCCCGCTTAAGCGTGGCACAAGAAATATTCGGCAGTGCTGGCTTTTTTACTATTCAATTTCTTCATGCATGACGTTTAGTATAAACACGTCTTGGGACTTTTTAGTGCCGGAATTCGTGTAATATAACTAGGAAATTTTCTTGGTGATTTAGATTTCTCTTTGTGGCAAGTATTTTGTTTTTGCCTTAGATTGGTTGGTTCTTGCCAAAGAGGAATAATTTCATTGCGTTCATCTAGTTTTAGATCTCGGAAAGAAAGGATTAAAGCTTATTAAATTCAGTTTTCAACACCATCTCGTGTGTGAAAAAATTCAACGTTTTCTTCTGTGACCGTCGTTGAAGGTATACCTGAACCTGGGCGAGACGAGGTACACCTTTAAGAGACTGCTATTAACAACGGGAGCGCTTTGATCAGTATTTGGAGACTGTATGCCATTTTTATACCTTAGATGTAGGGTATCATAGGTTTTTATAGTTTATATCGTCTAAAAATATTCATGAAACAACGAAATAAACTATGTAACCATTAATGATACATAAAAATTCGTTTTAAAGCTGTCCGTCCGCCTGTCTGTCAACGAGATAAATCGAGTGCGTTTTGAGCTAAAGACACGGATACATTGATATTAAATTTAAGAAAAAAAACCTCTACCACTTCTTTATTGGGTTGCGGTTCTAATATGGCGGACAGGGTTTTTCTTAAGGTCGAAGGTATGTGGTTGTGGTTTTTGTGGTTGCTGTTTGCGAATCCAAGAAGGTGCATCTAATATGGCAGACATCTTTTATGGTCAAGGCACACTTATCCACTGTATTGGCCTTAATTACTCTCAAAGAGGTGTGAAAATGTTATATTAACAGGTTGCGTGCTTCAAGTAGCATAACAGTTTTTGTGGGAGAATTACATACTAAAATGCATTTGTACTAAGAAAGACTTTAAATGTCAGTTTCCGAGGAGTGACCCGCACTCAAAGTGCTAATTCCTTTAAAAAGTCCCTGAAGAAGAGTCACACGAGTATTCGAAACGTTGAACTTATTAAATGATTGTAAAATTATTTTAATAGACTAATCGGAGTATACCTCAGAAAGCAACCCACATCATATTCGTTTATTATTATTGAAGCTTTTTTGGGCAATATGACGGCTTGTAGATGTGAATATCAGTTGCGAATATGACAGAATTCAAAACAATTCACTATATACTTAATACATTCTTTTTTCCCCCAACATCTAATAGAGTATAACTTAATTGGAATAAAGTATAAACAGGGTGTCCCAAAACTCAACGTCTAGCCGGGACCAGTGGATACACCAGTTTATGAGTGTTCATAAAAAAGTATAAAAAAAATTACATGTCTGATCATTTCTGAGATTCAGACATTTTTTTATGAATTGTGAAAATCGCCACCTTGCACCCTACTTTTAGATACTGTGACTACAAATTGACATATCTTTTCAGCTTGTTACGCAATCCTGAATAACCCTGCTATTAGTCACAATTCTAAATAATACCAAAAGTTGCATACTTTTTGTTTTATAATATTTTGGATGTGGCAGCCTTAGTAGCATTCATAATTCATAAGTGACTCACGCAAAAATCTTCCACACATGATCGACGCTTATTTTTGTATTCTATTGTGGATCATCTTGTCAGACCTACGATTGAGGAGAGAATGAAAAATCCACAAGTTATGAAGCAGTTCGGTCCTCAATCAAGAACTGAATCTTATTTCGGTGGCTCAGTGTAACACCGCGTCTGCACTAGTCAGATTTTGTGGTAAGTCAGATAAATGTCACTTTCTTTTTAAGTGTCAAATCTTTTTGTGTGGGCAAATTCTGGCAAGAGATTTCATGTCAAAAATGCCTTTGGCAAAAAGGCCACTGAATTTGTTGTCCCACGCTTCTTTCTTTAAATCTAACCGTTTGTATGATTTGCTCCTCATGTTCCATAAAAAGTCTTTTTTACGAAAAAGTTTAATAAAATTCATAGTGTCGTTTCTCGAAGACAGAAAATCTGGCTAGTGCAGACCAGAACAGCAGAACTTAAAAAATCATCGTGCAAAATTTGTTGGAACAACGATAAGACCCGGTTTTAATGCATGACATGTCCGAAGGCAATATTTTTACGACATTCCCAACAATTCCAGCAATGTTTCAAGTGTTTAGACACTTAAAAAGGGCAACAGCAGTAAAGTTACTCAAATGCTTACAAATCAAATACTCTTTTTGGAGTTTTTTGTCACTACCTACCATCCATAACAAAGAAAAAAAAACGTCAACAGAAATATACTTTTTCTGCCCAGAGCTATGGTATAGATAAGAAGATCTATATGGCTATGGTGTAGACACAATGGTTAATCTAGAATATCAATCGACATCCAGGCCATTTATATTATTGTACTTATTGCGATTCCAAACGAATGAAGGACTACTTACCTAAAACAGACAAAGCAAAGGTGGCAAATTGCCTCATCCGGCAAATAAGTCAGTGTCAATGATAAGGGGAAATCGATACATGCAAGGCTGTTATTATGATTATATACCTTACATTTCCCGCTTAGTTGTTCTGATAAATTGATTGATTTTTTGTTAAGTACGAGTAATTTCCTTGAGTAATTCACATGCCTTCGGTTTTACCATCTGCAGGTAGGATTTCATTTTATCGTAATATTCCTTGATACCTTCTTGAGTTGAACACTAAACATTTTCTGTTTTTCCTTGTTCGTAAACCACGGGTGTTGTAGGGTAATGTGCTATCTCATTCAACTGAATAATTATTCCCCTTAGCGGCATTTTTAATAGAAATTTGAATTATTTAAGGAAAATATAAACTCTTTAAGAAATAAATTTTAAAGAAGACGCTTTAGCTATTATTTACAGAACTGTTCAAATTACCCACACATACGTGTACAAGATACTCGACAAAATTCGTAGAAATAGTAGCAGGAGTTACATGAAATCCACTTCAGTCTCAAGAAGTTTAAGCAAACTGAAAAGAAAATAATGAAAAAGGGCCAAAGAAAGATTATTTGATAAATTTTTCTCAAGAGTTTTAAGAAAGCTTTTAATGTTTTTTCCAGATATAGATTTTTTACCATGAAATGGTTTTCTCGGAGTTGCTTTATTGTTATAATTCACAAGCTGATTTATGGGCTGCGTAAAGTGACAGCCTCAAGTCAAGTAAACACTGGGGGGTTCCTGGTGTTTCCGTAACTGATTAAAGGTGTAATGGAGCCGAAATTCAATTTGATGAGGGCAGCAAAACGGATAAGTAAATTTCACATTTCTTGTTTATCTGTGTAGTACAAATGTTTTTCAAGATTAGAGCATTAAAAAAAAATTGGGAATGAGGAGGAAAAGAAGTCCGAGATAATTTACTTTTTGTTCCCTAAAAATATGAATTTTTTATGAATTTTTGTATAAAAAAATAAAAATATAAAAGCTGTAAAATAACGCTCTTGGTAGTACAAAAAAAATTTCCGTTGTAACAAAATTACCCTCCCCCCTCTCCCTGCAGCCTTTCGAAGTTAGACCCTCGTGATAGCATAAGATGTGTATTTTGTCCTCGTTCAAAAATAAAAAAGGAAATATGTACTACAATAAAAGCGACTGCATTTAGAAGTCCTTAATGGATTTTTTTCTTAAATTTCAAATTTGAAACGAAATGATGGCCTATAATACTGTAGGTATTGTTGGATTTGAATGATTATTAGTACCTGAGCAAAAACAAATCAATCAAATATACTTCGGAGAGAATTTTAAAAACTTTCATTTGAAAAAATTAATTTATTCATGTGATTATGTTGTATATGATACTGACTTTAATATTGGATATAGACCGTGGGCTTGAACTAATTTTTCCTTTAATTTTTATTTGGAAAAAATACCGAAATTTTAATCCTTGTTAAAGGAAACTAGTGCCGACCAATATCCGGAGCGGATAACCCAAACACGTTTTTGAGCCTGAACTAAAACCCCATTGTATTCAAGTACATTTCATAACTCGGCTAGAATTATTGCGTCAGCTTGACAAGTCCTCATAACAATAATAATAACACTGTATGACAACGATCCCACAGGTGTACCGCGGGCATTTTGATTGTTGTTGAAATGTCTGGTGGTTAATTTTAGTATTTCGCTCGATTGTAGATCGTAAACATCTTTAAGAGGCCCTATCAAATTACATCGATTTGTCATTTCTGAGAACATATACATTACAATTTGTTAATTTTGTTTATTGTAGCTTTCTTTTAAAGAGGAAAGAAATTTTATATTTGTAATGTATATGTTCCCAGAAATGACAAATCGATGTAAATTGATAGGGCCCTTGAAGATGATTACGGCATTAAGCGAAATGTCGGGCATATGAAAAATAAATGTCTAATAAATAAAGAATAAGTAGCTGAATTGCTACAGACCGTCCAAGTTAACGAGAGAAATTTCAAATTAAAAAGACCTCTCAGCGCGAACCACAAAGTTCGCCTTAACAGGATGCAAAAGGAGCTATCGACTTGTTTGTATACAATTCTTCAGATACTGAAACAGATAAGGAAGTAGGGCTTCGGAACGATTCAAAACTTTGTAGCTCTTAGACCGGCCACACACTACGGGCTTTTGTTCCAGATTTCTGAAATCTGAAGTGTGTGGGCAAAATCTGTTGGTTGAGTTTGGGACGAAGGATTTCTAGCTAGTCTTGAAATTTTACCTGAGTCGTTGAAGTCCTGGAGTAAAAATTCGCCACGGAAAATACGAAATTCTTGTTCATCCGTTTTCTCTAGAGTAAAATTTTCCAGTGATCTCCTTTTTTCATCATCGTCTGAGTTTTCCAGTAATTACAAATATGGTATTTTGTCCATTTTGTCCAAGTCGATTTACGATTTGTCTTTTGAATGTATTCATTTGAAAATACGCCAAATATTTATATTTGAAGCAAAAATTATTTGAAGAAAAATAACTTTTCGTCTTATAAAATGTAAAGTAAATAAATAAAAATTAGAATGAGGCAAGAAAGAAAACTAAGTGAAATTATATTCGGAGAATTTGCCATTCGGCAGCACATAATAATTTCGATGACATTTACAAAACAGTTAAATAAAAATCGTATTGGAAATTGTAATACATACCTTTATAAAGTAGAAAACCTAATTCCCTCATATAGACGCACTTTTTTAGTCTTAGATGTTGGTACTATTGTTTGTCAAATTTAAACAGTGATCTTAAAAGTGAGTAAACATGTATGATAT
>QYTT01081541.1:13720-33750 GCA_006980735.1 Dasypogon diadema
GCGAACCACAAAGTTCGCCTTAACAGGATGCAAAAGGAGCTATCGACTTGTTTGTATACAATTCTTCAGATACTGAAACAGATAAGGAAGTAGGGCTTCGGAACGATTCAAAACTTTGTAGCTCTTAGACCGGCCACACACTACGGGCTTTTGTTCCAGATTTCTGAAATCTGAAGTGTGTGGGCAAAATCTGTTGGTTGAGTTTGGGACGAAGGATTTTTAGTTAGTCTTAAAATTTTACCCGAACCGTTGAAGTCCTGGAGTAAAAATTCGCCACGTAAAATACGAAATTCTTGTTCATCCGTTTTCTCTAGAATAAAATTTTCCAGTGATCTCTTTTTTTCATCATCGTCTGAGTTTTCCAGTAATTACAAATATGGTATTTTGTCCATTTTGTCCAAGTCGATTTACGATTTGTCTTTTGCATGTATTCATTTGAAAATACGCCAAATATTTATATTTGAAGCAAAAATTATTTGAAGAAAAATAACTTTTCGTCTTATAAAATGTAAAGTAAATAAATAAAAATTAGAATGAAGCAAGAAAGAAAACTAAGTGAAATTATATTCGGAGAATTTGCCATTCGGCATCACATAATATTCTCGATGACATTTACAAAACAGTTAAATAAAAATTGTATTGGAAATTGTAATACATACCTTTATAAAGTAGAAAATCTGATTCCCTCATATAGACGCACTTTTTTAGTCTTAGATGTTGGTACTATTGTTTGTCAAATTTAAACAGTGATCTTAAAAGTGTGTAAACATGTATGATATAAGATTGTTGTATTACAAAAAATACGTAAAATTTACGGGTTTGAAATATTGCAACTTATGACCTACAATAAAAAAATAATGCCTTACAATTAGCAGCTGTCAACTTGACAATAATTATCAGCACTGCCAACGTATAATACTAATTTCTACAAAATCCCGGCCGTTTTTTTTGCCTACAGATCTGGATCTTGTGGCAAATAAACACAACTAATATTAGATTTGTTCCGTGACTTTCGGGATAAAACTTGTTGGGATAAAATGTGACAGTGATGTATTTTTATGTCCAGATGTTTGTTCGCAAGCAAGTACTTAAATATTCGCAATATGATTATTTCATCTATGTTACTAATATGAATATTGTTCCTTTGCTTTCTACACATGTTTAACCCTTCGTGGTTACACTTCCCGAGAATTACAAGTTGGTCACACGGGGCCAAAATGACCCCAATAGCGTAAATGATTGCCGTGCCTAAACTATTTATTCTGTTGGGTCAAAAATAAAAATTTATTTGCATTGGTTTGCTGCCACAGGTTAACTAACCCTTTCCAAATGTCCGCTGGTATGGGGTTATATAGAGGGCACATCGAACTACCCTTAGTTAGCGCGACACGGCCAATTTTAAAATAAAAACTTAGATGTATTCAGCCTCGAATTTCCGTTGGAGTCAAAATGACCCCTAGTGACCACGAAGCGTTAATTCAGTTGATGGGCCATGTTCTGCTTGACACAGACTACGAATTCTAATCAAATACGTAAACTACGAAAAACTAGATAGTCGATACGTAGTTTTTTCATTTTTGCATCAAGTCACCTCATTTTGATGTCGAAAACCTGCTTAAGCATCATAAAGCCGTTTTCTTACTTCAGACACATTATACCCCCATTTCACATAAAGTTTTCGCTAAATAATTTTTTAGTCTAAAGTAGAAGAACAGACCTATAGTCTGTTCCATTGTATGTTAATGTAAGAAAATACTGAATCCACACTAATTTCCTAGGGCGTAGTTTACATTCTGAAATATATGTATATGTAAGAAAAATGCTAATTTTCATCATAGCTACCTCTGTTAAAATGAATGTGGCGAAGGAACAGTTCCAATAATTCAATTTACCTCCTACCGACGTTAAATAACATTTGCAGTGGTGTTTTGTTTCAAATTTCTAACTCTGGTTAGCGCCAGTTTAAAGCACAATGTCCTTGTCAATATCGATCTAGTAAAATAAATCCATAAATCCCTTGGAGCTCTAGGGACTCGACAGAGATTATGCTTGATTTATGAGTTTTTGGAGAATTATTGGACGTGTCAGTCAATGTATCTGAGAGATATATTTATTTCATGTATGTAGTAAGTGATACGTGGGATACGTGGGTGGACTTAGTGACAAATATAGTATTCAGGTCATTTGGGACAAAATCAATTTCAATCTTATGAAATTACTAAAAGTAAATTTCGAAATTGGGTGATGTGTACTATGCATGGAAAGCTATGTTACATGTCTGAAAATGTTGCAAGAAATTAATTTAAAGGTGAAGGTGGAAAGGTAGAGGAATGTTGCGAACCATATGTTGCTTTTTAAATGTATGTATATTATAAAATTAGGTTAGTATAATACAGGTTCCTTTGATGTCATTTAGAAATTATTATTCTCACAGATAAATTGCACACAAAAGATCGCCCTGCAACAGTTGATGCGTCGACTGCTTACTCCGGCCAACACTCCTACCTAGGCGTAATACCTTATTCAAAACAAATATTATTCTTAAATTATGTAGTTTTCAAAATAACTCCATGTTTGGATCCATTAAACGTTGGTTAAACGTTAGTTCTCTAGCCCTCGCAATATCTTAACATTAATTTAAGACTAATTTTCTAGTTTTATTTACTTGAATGTAATCTTACTAATAGGTTCATGTCTTGCGTGCTGGTATGGCTGCCTAATTTCAGTACACTTTTTGGGGGGATAGGTAAGAGTAGAAGAGAAACTAATTATTTAAAAAAATAACCTTTTCTCCGCCTTGCTTATAACCTTAGCGTTTCACTTTGAAATCCGTTTCCAAATTTCTCTGACTCGTTACTATCGCTATAGAAGTTTAATACCATAAAAAATTACACTAAATATTTATAAAGATTCTCAGATAAATAAATTATATTAATAATAATTACCTACAATGGAAGGGGGAAAAAATAAGTCGCCTAACGTAGGACACGAACCGAAGCCCACTAAGATCAAGAGTCTTATCCCCAATTTTTCAATTTCAATTTCAAAGTTCCTTTTATTATTGTTTAAACATTATAATGATTTCTTAGTTGCTCGATCGAATGACTAAAGCTAGTATATCTAACTTAACACGTTAACGCCGGCACTTTATTAGTAAGAGAGCTTTCTCATGTTGTATTTAGTTTATCATGTAATTTTCTCTTAAAGTTCTCGCGTGTACCACCGGTGGTACACGCCGGCGTGAACGTGTTAATCTGACCCTCCGCGGGTACTCTAGTCTAGGCTCCTCTATATCTATTCTCACTTACGTATGTCTCCCACCTAAGGACTTAACTAACTTTATTTGTACTTTAAGTATATTTAAGGTTTCTTATCACTAAAGGCCTTTCCGAATCCAGGTCTTTATCTTCGTCTTTGTCTTGTTGTAACAATTTGTGACGTCAGAAAATAAGCTTAGTTATTATAAAAGTTTTCAGGAAATCTGTCCGGATTCGTTTAATTTGATTTGTCAACTAACGTCAAAATGGAATTTAATAATCTCAATAGTTGACTTCGTCGCGAAGCAATCCTTTGTTCTAATTGTTATAATGTCACTTACTGTTATAACAAGATGAAGACGAAAATAAAGACCAGGATTCAGAAAGGCGCTATGAAAAAAATTCAAAACACTAATTAGAGATTAACTGAATAACTGTAAAATCACATCCATGCAACAATTTTCAAAAAATATGCAGGTATGACTCATAACCTATTTTTATTAGCTTTCAGTTGAAATGTGGATGAAGGTACTACCTGAAAAGGGATAGGGGTAGCTTGATTGGTTCTTATCTTTTCATTTCCAAACGGGCACGCACAAACTTTGGCTCGAAATTGTAAATTCGGTTAACCTATGAATATTAAATATAGTTAAACTGTTTCAGGAGATGTTGCAAAGCCAAGACAGTTATCCTCATTCATTTTAACTAATAAAGACATAATTTCTCACAAAATTTAAAATTTTAATCTGATAAACTGATAAGATATGCATAATATGTTGGTTAATATCACGGGCTACATACCATCTTCGTCCGAGGTAGCCGCAATAATTGTCAGACAGATGTTTGAAAGGCGAAATATCCTCTTTTATGGCTGTATCAAGAAGGCAAATTTTACTGAAATTCATAGAAAAATAATTTAACGATTATTATGGAATAGGAAGTAACTAAAAAACTAAAAGTTTTACATTAATAAATTTAATACCATTATAACTGTTATATTATATTGAATCTATGTAAGCAAGGTTTCGAGTACATCTGAAAATCATTTGTTAGAATTCTATTTGATTTCACAGCTATATCCATTATTTTAAAAGGCTACAGGGTGAGTAAGTACTGAAAAACAGTGCTATTTCACATTAAAACCTTCTTCCCGCTTGAGGGCTATGTCTATTGATTTTATTGGAAAGCACCTATCTTATAAATTATGATAGACCAGAACCCAAAACAAGCAAAACATCAGAGTGTTTGTTTTTGATTTTAGTTAAGCTGCTCCTTCTGATAGCTTTAGGGGAAGAAGTGTGTAGAACTCTACTCGGCAGGAATTTCTTTATTTTGGTTGCTTGTTTACTTGCTTTTGGCGTAAAGTCGATGAACGAACAAAATGTGCTTATAAGAAAAACTGCATTTAAATGCATATTTTTCGAGCGAGGTAAATAGAACACAACAAATGTAGTCCCACTCTCTAGAGCGGTTGATTCAATCCAATTTGAAATCGTTCGAGCTTAATTACAGACCACATTGTCATGTTATTACACTCCCATCCACGGTTAGAGAGAGATCAAGTCGTCTTCAATAGGGATTCCCCATGTTTAACTTGGAGCAATTAGAGCGAATGATTTTCGCCTGTGTTTTATTAGGGTTCAAGCATCGGTACATGTGGGTGTTGTGAGTTTTATCACAGGCCAATCGCTTCAGGGAATCAGTATTTAAATCACTTTAGTGTAAAATTACGCCATAAATTGATTGTAAGCCAAGCAAATAACACGCGTGATATTATGTCATATCTGAGAAGATGTTGGCGAAAATCCGTATAGACTTTTATAAACAAAGGGAATTAATGAGATTTTCGTTTGTTGTATTATAATAAAAGAACTGAAATATGTAGAAAATGAATGGCATTGTTAATGATTCGTGGCCCATAGGCATATGTTTGTGTTTTATTGTTATCAATAAGAAGAATTAAACTCTAGTAGTGAAAGAGCTAGTATTGACAGTATCAATTTGAATAGAAGCCCTAAAAAATTGCGACCTATTTCAAAACTTTAAAATTTACAATTAATTGTTTAAATTTAAACAATATTTCTCAAAAATATTTAAAATCTTTTTCTATAGTTTACGAACTGGTTAGTTTCTCAAATCTCGGCGATTTTGAATTTTAGGAAAAATTTCGATTGTCTTCAACAAGCGTGGACGGGACGTGCAGTGAACTCCTTTAAAGTTATCCATTTAGCAACTCATTTTTTAATTTCACCATAATTAGCAAAGTGTGTATTTTTCAGAACGTATTTTATCGATTGAAATAGATGGTAATTTGACCATGTGTGACCCATCAGTGTATGTTGTACAGCTAAAGAAACTTCAGACCGAGCGTTATCATGGAGAAGAATCACTTTTCGGCGATTTGGTGCAATGGATGATAGTTTTTACATCAAATTATCACTCAAACGCTGGAAGTTTTCGTCAAGATTCGGCTGATTCATTTTATTTTTGTTTAGTTCGGAATAGGTCATATTTTGCATATCAAAACTTTATAACCTTGGATGTTTCGCTTATTATTTTTGCGTTTCGGATTGACGAAATAGATTCATTTTTCGTCGAATATCACAATATGCCACAACAAAATCTTCTTTCTATTCTATATGAGCAGAAAAACCCTGATATCCAAAGGATTATCAATGGCATTCTCACTTTTATTCGAAGGTAGGCATTTTTCCGATTATGCTCGATCATGATTTGCATGCAATAGATGTTAAAATTCATCGTAGAACTTTTTCAATTGGCCTGAACGTCGCAATCGCTATTTCTAAATTAACAAAACCAATCCCTAGATCCTGTTTCTCACGGAGCAGATTCAATATAAGTTCTCACAAGCAATCGATGAGCTTCAGTTGAATTTTTTTTAGAAAATTAAAATAATATAGAAATACATATTTTAATTAGGCTATAAAGAAATTGTTTGAGTTTTTAATTTAAGTATCCTGCAATATAATTCTTTTGTTTTAAATAATTATGTGTAGTTTTCTTTTAATTTACTTATCTACTCGTCTAAATGTTCTTAATACACTTAATATTCGCAAAAACTTTCGAAGGCGATATTTAGCAAGCTAAAGTAATTTCATCTTTGTTGGCCTTTTTATAAAGCTAACGATAATTAACTGTATTAAATCACGCATTAATTGGTGCCGCATTTAAATTTATGAACATATTTAGACAATTCATAATCTCAATTAAATTTCTACACATTTGCATAGGAAATTATTGAAATATTTCGGCTAAAATCAATTAGCTCCGCGATTTCAAATTGTATTCAGGAAGTTTCCTGATCAAATGACTTGACTATAAATGCATTTTCGGAAACCTATCAACTTAATATTCCAACTCTTTAAAAAGCTTTAACAATCCGCTATATATTGGAGCGTATCTATAAAGGAAGAAATGCATGTGTGGCTTTTCTACGAAAAACACGTGTTTTAAGAGTATAGGGGAATTCTAAGGATTTACTACTAACTCCCCTCTTTTATTAAAAAATTATTGAAGGGTTGTGATAAAGCATTTTCTGCGCAAGTTGTATAAGAGCTTTGAAACAGGGGAAATTCGAACAGTTCTACAGTATCGAAAAGCTCTAATTTTCAATATATACATAGAGAGGTTGCCTTCTGTTATTTATGGTAAAGGTATTAGCTGGACTTTTCAGAAAATATGTGAATAATTTGTCTGAGTTCCTCATTATTTTCTACCATAATTGCTAGCACTTCATGCTTTAGTTGGAAATCTAAATGCATTAAATGGTAATTGACATTTATTATTGAGAATAGTTTATGAGAAATCTTTCCCAAATGCTGAAAATCTCCACAGTATTGCAAAATGTGCCAGAATATTTTAATGTCGCTTGCATAAATGACTACGATGAAGTATTTTATAGGTTTTTATCAAGAATTAAATGAGTTACTGTTCGTTGCCCAGGGAAAACTTTATGGTTATAAATCTGATGGGTCTTATTAATTAAATATGATTGTATTGTCGTAATAAAGTAATATGGAAATTATAATTTTTAAGAGCGTAACAAAATGGCTAATAGGCCATGCTGATGATATTCAAAGCCAAGAACTAAAATTCTCAATGCTTTAATTATTAAATCGAACAACAATGTAGGGCAGTGTTTTTGTCACAAGCATTCAGCAAGTGAATTTCGAAAGGTAATTTTCCGATGAAAAGCTTGAACAAACAATGTGTACGCCTGTGTCGTTAGTTTTTTTTCACTGCCTTCGGGTGAACAATTCAAATATACAATAGTACTTTTAATTTAATCGGTCTTTTTCTGAAAACTTGTATGCAAGGATTTTTTGATGTGAAAAATTCCTATTCATTTTTACGCTGTAAAACGATACCCTCAAATCTAAACGTTTTTCTCGTCAAACATATAAAATTAATGTACAATGCTAATTTGGAAAAGTATGGTAAAAAATTAAAAAACTAAATAAAAGGAAAGGAAGAAAGGCATCGGAAAGAGGAATTTCTTTAATTGATAATTATTTTGGTCGATGTCGACACTTAAAGGAAGTTTCTAAGTATATATTTATATCAATGAACCTATACGATGTTTTATAAAGCTCAAACAACAAAATTACGAATTTTTCACATAACTAAAACATAAGAAAAAGTTCTAAAATGTGCATACATAAAAATGAAAAGGATCTGCTTTTCCACAACTAAAAGTACAAACTTTGTATTTCTCTTTTTTTAACCAAGGACTCTGTTATGAATACGAAATACTTTCATCCTAGGTATAATATTTTCTTTGCAATTGTTACCACTTGTTTTATTAATATTTATAAGACTTTTTTGTGTTTTTATTATTTAAGTAAAATTTTACGACAATCTCCTTTTAATTAAAAACCCATACTTGAGTCCGATCAAAATTTTTCCTCTAGAAAGGAAATTGAAAAGGAATCAAGAAATTAAAATCAACTTGTAATTCCTGAGTAACTCCTCAATTATATTTCAATTCCGCTGGTAATCGCTGTCGAATTTACGAGGAATTGCAATTCCACACATCAGTATCTGGAATTGTGAATTCTCGTTTGAAATTGAAAAGTAATGGAATTAAAAAATCGATTCCAAACAAAAAAATTCTATACTCCAGAATACAAGTGTAAAACATTTAGCGTCTCTGGTGTTGGTTGTAGGTAAAAAAATGTCAAGTGCGAGAAAACTATAACACGCAAGTTTTGAGAAGAAATTAAAAGTTTTACTGTATTTTTTAATTGTTCTCTCTCTTTTTATATATATATATATATTGTTTGGAAAAGTTTTTTTGTTTATAGCAGATAATCACCTTTCAGAATACACTGACAAAATGCTTGTGAGAATTTTTTAATTGTTTCTGCTGTTTAATTACTCCATAAAGTTGCACCTTCGATCTCGAACAAAGAAGTTGAAACTTTAGCCGAGGCTTTAATGAAGTAAATGTTCCGTTAGCTTGCTTGTTGATGGAGTGTAAATGTACATAGAGGTATCTGAAGGAATCTACGCATTTAAAGTCCCCGTCTCCGCCATGAAAATTTTGTCTTGACTAGTGCCTCGTTAATTACTTTGCCTTCTTGTGCCGTCTACCGTTTACAGCCATTTCCATAGTATCAGAATATTCTCGCCTACTATTTTTAAATTGTTGGCATATACGATTTGGAGCCAGATTAATATATTCTAGATCTGATTTTGTTTAGAAGCGAAACAACTTTTTATCATGACACACATCATAATGCGTCACCTGTCTTGAATATGTTAATTAAGGAGACAATGTCACCTGATTTTAAATATACTAAGGTATCCTTATGTTGCCATTCAAAACGTTTTGACGCTATTTGGAAGTAATGAGGAAGTTTTGAATATTCAAGGTGTTTAAAAATGTAATACACAAAACCACACACCCTTAAAGGCCAGTAGAGCAATGAGAAAAATACTAGAAATTAATTCTTACCCGTAACTGTTTTCAATTTAGAGGATGTTCAAAAAATCTCGGCCTCAGCACAGTACTAACTCATATAAAACTTTGCAATTATTCAACAGTTTCCAATAGAGGGCAAATTTAAATATTAAATATGCTTTCAAATAATGATAATAATAGGAGCGGTAATCTGCCTCCCATACTTCTCGACAACACTGTCATTCCTTATTCGGACAGGATAAAAAACTTGAGAATCATATTTAATAAAAAAGTAACTTGGGAAGACCTTGTCATTTCTATTACAGGGAAAATATATGGTATATTGCGACAGCATTGGATATCCCTATTTCTCTCCGTAAAAAACTTGTCTTGTCTTTGATAATCTCTCATTTTAATTATTGTGACTGTGTATATGCTACAAATGATTATTGGTGTTCACGAGAAGTTTGATTGTGATTAATTAATTAATTGGTTAATTTTAAATTATTATAACAAAAACACCAGATTATCTCAATGAAAAGCTACGGTTTTTGAACTCTTCGAGAACTAAAAGCTTGGTTTTGCCGAGGTATAATTGTTTACAAACTTCTTCCTTCTTCGTTTAACCTTCAAGGCTTTGGAATCGGTTTTCAAATAAATTCTAGTGTTTGGGTAAGTAATTAACATTTATTTCTTGTCTATCTGTATTTTTATTACAATCTTCTATTATGTTAATTTTGTAATTCACATTAGTAATAGTTACTTTTTTTCTTTATTTTTTTAATTAATTTTTTTAAAGCGCAGATTCCGTAGGTACGTATGCTGGTTTACGTTCAAGGGACACTATTTCAGCATCGTACTCTCCAGGTAGCCAATCAACACCCTCTCCATTGTCTTCAATAGAAAGGATGTCAGACTGATCGGTTTGGAGGTTTTCGCCTCGGTGTAATTCCCTATCTCTGGTTTCGGTAGAAAGACTCTCCATTTCACCGGTACGTGCCCTGCCGTGAGACAGGTGATAAAGATTCCCCAAAGTCACGATATTATGGCCCCCTTACCCCACTGTAAAAAAGCCAGGGATTATCCCGTCCAGGCTTGGTGGTTAGAAGGAAGCGAAGCGAAGACACCATCCTGTCGGTCACGTCCCGGTATAATCACGTGGCTACGGTCCGAGGCATAGGTTTCCGTAAAGTGTATCTCCATTAGAATCCTGTTTGTCTCCTCCACGGTCTCCGCCATCTTCTCCGTCCGATCCCTAACGAGTCCAACTTTAGTCCAATTTTAGTGAAGCCTACTGACTTCTGAGATCGTTTCCATATTTAAGTAGAAGTCCCTCCACGACTCCCTCTCGATCCTGGAAAGTTTCTTTTTACCCGGCACATAATTTTTCTACTTTTGGAAGTTATGCGTTCAAGAGTTCTTTCAAATAAAGTAAGAAAGATCCTAGCAGCTGTTCAAAAGCCATAAGCCCCTGAATGAAGCGAACAGAAATAGTTCTGGAGGCACAGTTTTGTATTTAATGTAAAGGATTTTCTATTCAGAATTCACATTTCTGCTCCGGAAGCAAAAGTCCCGCAGATATTTATTATCAAATCGCACATTTCTTTTCACTTGGTCGGATATTCAGTGCACTTAAAGAAATCAATTGGTGTACTCCGTCCTCTGTCCTACCTTATTCTGTGACATCCTGTGTTTTTTCGGTCCTTTAAGGAAGTTCATTGATGGGTTCTTGACGATGTCCTGGCGTGTGTAAATCAGTTTTGAGATGACTAAGAGAAATAAAGTTTTCTAGAGGATGTGGCACAGTCTTAGAGGAAGCGAAAAAATTTCACTGTATTCGGATGTGTTTCCACAACCTCATACAGATATATCTAATAAAATATCAATCAGGGTTTCAAAGTATCACAAGAGTAGCCCTAATTAATAATACTAATTGCTAATTTGATACATTTACAAAGCATGCTCTACTTTTCTGGCGAGGATAGTGAATCCCTATAATCCGTATGGAGAGCACTAACTAAGTAGTAGGTTGCTCAAATTAAAATACACGTAGCAACTTAGATCATAAAACTAGTTATTGGATAAAAATACTAAAAATATATTTCTTAAAAAAGGAAAACAACTGTATAGGGTCGCATGGAAGATCTTCCAGTTCATGTTAATAGTGCCTCTGTATGAATGCGGCAAATAAGTTACAGCACTCATATGTATTGTTCGTATACATATTTTAGGTAATTATAGTGTAGTGTACTCTCATTAAATAGAGAAACATGGAAAATTATTTCTATTAATGTCACATCATCCTCACAAATCCTATACAGCTATAGAGTGGATATGCTTAAAATCAATTAAAATTGTATGTGCATATTATACTATATATATATGTCTATTCAGCTTTACGATTATCAGTTATTATTGTGCAGTGCACTTGTCAAATATTTGAGTGCATCCATTGATTCTTGCCGTGAGTCGAATCAGAATCAATACGCAATTAACATGCATGTGTACCCATCCCTGGAAGTCCATATATGGTGTTATAACGCTTTCATGTGTCACATTCAAAATTCACATTATTTGCTGATGGCAGCAAGCAATAAATGCTACTTCATCAGTCGAGTTAAGCTAGAGTTAACGAAGCGATGAAACATTAAAGGTCTGCACATGGAGTGAGAAAACTTAGTTAATTGGCTGTACTTGATTTACAGACAATAGTTTGGATTTTGATAGTTTAATGTCTATAGAAGAGAAAACTACACTGGTTGATGTAAACGTCAAAATATGGTTACAAGCTTATTTTTAGTTTTATATTATTAGATGTAAAAACAAAAGGACTCTTACGAATAGAAGACATATCTGAAAAATTAAGAGAAACTTTATAAGGAAAATTTATCACGTTTTCCATAAACAGGAATAAGTAGGAGATTTTATACGATTTTCTAGAAAGATGTTAAGTAGTGCTTTTAGCCTAGAAGTATGAGATTAAAGGGGGATTCTCTTTGTTTGAACTGAAAATTTTTGAATTATTTTTGGAACTTTTTTAAAATGAAAAGTATAAAAGTTATAAATTGCAATTCTTATATGGTTTTTTATTATATTTGAAAGTATTTATGAAACTTTTTACAAGAAAATTTTCTTAGAAATCTAGCCTCTAAAGCTTGTTGGATATGACCCCGCGCAATACATCTCCAAGAACGATTGACACGATAATTTCCTTCAGGTCATCTGAAATAAAAAAAACTCAGACGGCGTTTTACTTTACGTACAGACAGATAATAGTTATAATATATATATATTAGTTTAATGAGTTTCCAATACTGTTTCAATTAGTTTGCAGTTTTGGTCAAGAGTTTAAAAAAAACCCACTGCAGCTCAGTCTTCCAAAAAAGACAGGTGACGTAGTTGAATCAGTGTTATATAATCACGTGTTATATATTAAAGTCTACGTTACGGGGCGTAGACAACTGCGTAGATAATTAATTTCCTGTAAACCAGGCAGTAGATTATGAATTTACACAAACTAGAGCCAGTGGGCACTTAAGTAGCCAGTCGCAAGAAATGTTCGGTTTCTGTTTTTTTCTCAAACTCATAAAAAATACTTAACGAAATCGTGAAAAAAAATTAGTGAAAAATGCCGGGAATAGGTAAAATTGAGAATTTTGAGGAAATTCTGTTCAATCTTACCAAAAATGGGAGTTTTTTTTTGTAATTTTGGATTCGAAAAATTAACAGTTCAATTAAAATTTAAAATTCAGCATAAAAACTTTGGAATTGAAAGCGATAGTAAAGATATATCTTGAAATAATATGTGCATTGTTTACATTGTTTAAATTAATTGGTTGTCTACACGTATTTAATTTGCGTAGTCTATTTTTTGTTTACATGTAGGCAAATGACAAATGCGTAGTCTACGTTATGTAGACTACTTTGCACAACACTGAGTCAAATCAGCAGATTGAAAACATCTCTTATGTTCGAACTAATGGCTACGTTTAGCCTTCAAAATCTTGTTACGTTTTGTCTTTGTTATTTTTTTGTGATGTGGTACAAAGATGCGTTGACATAAAAGAAGAAAAGCAGTTGATGGTTGAATCACAAGTAACGAAATTTTACTTATGTATGTATGTATCAGAGTCCCTTGGTATCCTTAGTATGATGCTGCAGAGCTTTTTCTTTAAAATTTCGGAATACCTTAAACTGTTTACTTTTGACGTCATGGATCCCAGACTGCTTTTGTAGAAAACTTAAATTTTTACCTGACAATTCTGAGCCACCTGATTTGTCAATCTATGTAAGGGTTCGACGATATCTACTATCATTTCGCTAACAAGCACTTCGCCCTAGTTATGTATAGTTACGAATTAATCATGGAGAAAAACGAGATAGTTGGATTACCTACTGCTGTTCCTATAGGAGTAGATCCTAGATTTAAGACATTGAATATATTAATTGAAACTGCATTAAATAGTATAGAATTAGGAATTCAAAATTACTTATAAATAATTCCAACGATGATGTCAAAGCGAAACCGGGCTGTGCATATTAATTTTATCTAAAACGAAACTATGAAGTAAAAAGTAATACTTATCATTTTTGAGAAATAATAAAATACTTTTCTCTCTGTGTCCTGGAATACTTACCACCTAACCTATCATATTTTTAAACGAATATGTCTAAAGGTACTTCACGTTCCCGATAATTAAAAACATTAAACCGTACTATTCCCAACCCAAGGAAGAATTTCAACAATAAACAATAAAACATCTCGCAAAAGTTGTCAAGATTTTTATTATTCCCAAAGTTTCGAAAAAATCGAGGAGATACCATTTATCAAATAAAAGGATTGAATTAAAAAATAACATAACATACATAACATAAGAAAATAAAATTTAATATTACAAATTTTTAAACCGATTGGAAATGGTTCAACAGATTTTGAAATTTCATGGAATTTCCGAGAAAATTATCCAATGGGAGGTATTTTTTTCTTATAAAACTAGCGCTTTGGTATGTGTAGGAGTCTGTGAAACAAGCTTCGAGGAGAATTTCTGTGCGAATTCCGAAGAGAAGAGGAAGTAGTAAAGTTCCGCATGGAAAGGACCTAGGAAGATCGTGAAGTCATAAGGGAGAAGAAAGAAAGCTTCACCAGAGCTGAGGAATAAAACGCCACGGCAGGAACTTGCACAAAATATAAAAGATAAGTATTGTTTCATGATTGCTTTTTCTTAGTTCAATAAATTGGTTATAAATTTAAAATTGTCATAATTTTTATAAAAGTGAAAATTGTTGAGTGTGTGAAATTGGAAAGTGTATCGGTTGCGTACGTGAGAAGTACGTAGCAAAATCTTTAACAAAAGAACTTAAAACTAAAAGAAATAGTAGCTGCTGGAATAAAACAATTTTATCATAAATATAAAAGTGTTAGTTCAGAACAGTTATGTATGATGCATCTCATTGCATATCTTTTTAACCCAATAAAATAGCTCAACTCCCTTTTACAGTCAACAAGCTTGCAGATCCCATCGCAACAACCTATTTGACTTGTAATTGTCGTCTCAACTTCTTATGGCCTTCTAAGTATGTTTGGAAACACTTGCATCAGGAATTCGACGATACAGAAATCCATGTGATGCTCCCTTAGATTATATAACAAAAACAGGATAGGTCCTAATGACAGATGGTGTAAGCCGCTTCGCAATGTATTAGTGTACTGTGTTAGTCTTCGTTTTTGTCATAACCGTAGTAAATATTTCACTTTATTACGGTGGGGCATTTTCAATAACTTAAAATTTCAGTGCGCCTCAACTTTTGGCATAAAGAATAATCGGACTGTCCCTGACCGATTTTTTTCTTACAAAACTTCCTACATAAACAAACAGTACTTGATTTAAAACTTTTTATATTTTCTACCATTTCCGATGTATGATACTAATCCTTATCAGTCGTTATATTTAAATACTACCTATATATTTATTAAAGCACCTCAACTTGCCTGAAAAATGATTTAACTCTGCAATCTTGGTTATGGTTTTTGCATCACACACTTCATTTTGGTAAATTATTTATTCAAGACAGATAATTTTATCAAATCTGAAGTTCATTAATAATTTTCACCACTTATTACTTTTTACACAACACTATTTTAAAGGTTTATTAGTTTAGTTTTTATTTAAACACTAAAAAACTTTACAATTCTTCCTGAGACCTATGTGTTTACATTTCACAAACGTCAGATAAGATTAGAAATGTCAGATAAGCATAATGCAAGCGACTTACTTCTTGAGTCACACGTACAGTGTATATAAAAGTTATGGCCTATCGTTTTATTGTTATATAATCTAAGGATAAAGATGGGAATCTTCTTTTTAAGCACTGCCTTTATCTGAAATTCACTTTATAACACTTTAATTTCATAAAACTCGATAAAAATGGTAAACAATAGACGAGTTCGCCCTTTAATACATTCTTACTAGTATACAGTTAGAAGGAGCACTTATTATAGATTAAAAATCGTCCACTTGCTACTTCTTAATACGAAAACAATAAAGTGATTTCGAAATATAACACTATTTGTCATTTTTAATCATTTAGTGGGGCAGGTGTTAAAATAATCACTTTAAAAAGCAAAATAGTTATTTATTTAAGCCGATGTATCTCGAAAAGGGTAACAGCTAGGTATGAAGTTTATATGGGGGATTTGTAGGAAACACAATATTTAATTCATTTATGTAAAAAAACAACATGGGAAGGTTCAATTTTTGCTAAAAATTATTGAAAACAAGACAATTTGAAAGGCAATGTTCGTTGAGTGAAAACATCTACATGAATGAAGTTCATACCTAAAAAAATAAGTAAATTACCTGTGAAACAAAACCTGCTATGTTTCCGTACGTTCAATGGTTCCGAAGTTATGATTTAATATATTATACTTGTAGGTACCAACCCAGACGCAATTTCTTTAAGACGCCATATCTCAGTAGGTTTGGTAGATAGAGCCCCTCCACCCTTCCCGTAAAATGTTTTTCTTATTTTGAGCCAAGGAATCACCCCCCTTAAAGGATTAGCATCTGAAACTGGGACACCCAGTGTAAATCAATAAATTTGCCACAATTACACCTACCACATGGCCAAATCTTGAGATATCTGGCTGTGATCGGCGTACTTTCTTAACATCCAGGATGGGTTACCAACATATTTCGGGTTGAGTTAAGTATCCTTCTTGGTGGAAATTCCCCTACAACAAATTCCTTTTCAGGTACTGGGTAGTGTGCGAATATGAGATTACAGGCCTTATCTGCTTCGCATAGTTCGATAATGAATGACCGAGTATGTTTAACTTTGCTGATCAGTAATCGCTTTTCCTATCTTGTTCTAATCTGAAATTAAATTAAGTTCTTTGCAGAATGACGTGGTTCTTTTATTTCACCGTGGGACAATACACCAGCAATGCGGTAAAGGGATCACAAATAGTACAATGTATATCCAAAGTAAATAGGAGAAGTCTCTTCAATTCTTGGAATTCATCTATAATTAATTTTCTATACTTCTAGGCATTTATCACGTAACAGCATAAAGTCTCATAATTACGTCCGTTAAGAACATTGTTTATCTCCCCTTCATATAAAAGGACCTTTCGGTATAACGTTCTTTGTGAAGCAATTAAGACGCAATTTTCAGCAATTATCTCAATTGCCTATGTTCATATTAATTTTGGTTTTGACATTTTAAGTGTTGTTTTTTCAGAATGGTAATAAACAGGGGAAATTCAGGAAAGTTGTAGTATCAAGTTTAGGCAGTACAAATAAGCTGAAATTAACAATTGATTGACAAGTCAGATAATGCCTCATTTATCTGCAAGTGCAAGCTTAGTGGCTCAGTTGTTTAGTGGATGGGTTCGATTTTTGTAGCTCAACTTAGAAAGTAAGAGGTTCCAGAGAAAACACTGTCTCAGACAGGAAACTGTGAATTTCTCGGTTATTTTGCTGAGAACGTATTTGCCGAAAAGCCCTAAAAATATTTAAGAAGAATTATCAGTAGTCCACGTTTTCGTTCAGTTGCACAGCCTGCACATTATATTGCGACTTTTGCATTACGGACTAACCTTGAGTTTTACATGATTTTAAAAATTAAATTTCTTCAGCTGTAAATTTGTCTTTAAAATAAGTATCTACTCTATTCTACGTTTAACACGTTGAGTGCCCCAATTAGCATAAAAGCTTTCGTGAGAGAATTACTTGGTAAAATGTATTTATCCGGAGAGAGCTTTCCCCAGGGACCGGCGTGGCATTTAACGTGGCATCCATACATGGGTGACTCCTAAAACCCTATCTCATATAAAATGCATTTTAACGTGTAATTCTCTCACTAAAGCTTTTATGTTAATTAGGTCAGTCAAAGTGTTAAGCACTCTACTTGCATGTCTACAATCTTGCTTTCAATCGGGCTTAAAAAAAGGAATTGTTTTTTTCTATTTTGATGTTGAAAACACCGTGTCTTTTTCCACTTTTTTACCAAGAACTCTGTTTTATTTAGTTTAGCCATGTATTTTAATATTTCCTCCGTAAATTTCAGAAAAATTTCCCATTTTTGGTGGGCTCTGACTATCATTTTTATAAGTTTTCTATAGTTTTATATCCTAGATGTAGAGCATTATAGCTTTGAGCAAATGTTTGTAACGCATAAAAATATTTATGATGTACAGAAATAAACTATATTGCCATTAATCGGAGAAGAAAAGAAATCCTTTAATAGATGTCCGTTTGTCTGTCTGTCCGTTTGTGTGTCCGCTCGTTATCTCGAGAACAGTTGAAATTCAATATATGGATACCGTATTAAAATTGAAAGATGAAGTTCATAAATGGGCCAATTTGAACAACTTCTTCATAGGGTTGCCATATGAAATCCACAGCTGTATCAAATAAAAAACCGAGTTATTCCTTCGAAAACGAGAACGCTTCGAAATAGAAGGATATAGCTCTGCACGCACTTTAAATGATCCAAATCGGTCGATCCGTTCAGAGAGCTGCCATATGAAAGGCCTATTTCTTAAAGCCGCCAATATAATTTTTTTCAAAAGTTTTTACGATCGTCATAAAAATACGCATATATAACATTTTCGAGGTCGCTGATTGCGAATCCAGAGTTGTTTTTTTTTTAATTTAAAATGGCGCATGCAATATGGCGGACAAGATTTTGTAAGTGTCAACTAGATGTTCACAAAATTGCGGATATGTAGGTTTTTGGGGATGCTGATTACGAATTTGGTATTAATAATATTAATTCAAGATGGCAGATCAAATATGTTGGTATCAAATTCCGATATTTTGAAAAGTTACACGATTGCCGTGAAAATATGTTTATATAGATTTTCGAGGCCGCTGATTTCGAATTTGGGGTCGAATTTTTGAAATCCAAAATGGTGCATTCAATATGGCGAACAGGATTTTGTAAAGATCAACGGAATGTTCACGAAATGGTAACTATTATAGTTTTTGTTGTTGCTGTGGTTAGCCTTTGCGAATTCATGGATGACATATCCAATATGGCGGACACATTTTCATACCCTAGGATACTATAGCTTTCATCAAGCATTTGTTAGGCTTAAAAATCATTCATGTTACACGGAAATAAAGTATATTGCCATTAGGAGAAGCAAAAAAAAAATCGTTTAATAGATGCCGGTCTGTCTGTTCGTCTGTCAGACTGTCCACGCGTTATGTCGGGGACGTATTAAGCTAGAGGCTTAGACTCTGAGCTAATATGTAGTCTTGCGAATAATTGTTAAAGTATTAGTGGTACTTAGCTTCATTTGAAATTGGATTAGTAGTCTCATCAACTTTTTTGAAAATGTCTTAAGAAGACGAAACGCATCAAGAACGGTTTTTATTTGAATAGGTAAATTTGGGGAAAACATAATCATTAAATGGTTTTCTTGACATATATACTTCCAAAAAATGTATGGTGTTCCACCAAGTGCCCACAAGAACTATTGAGTGCATAAAAAATTCACCTTCCATGCCTTGTAATTAATAACTTTCGCTTAACGTGTGTATGACACGTTCAATAACAGTATTTTCCAAAGTATAAATTCTATATATATATATGTAGTATGTATATATATTAAAACTTCCGTAATCGCATCTTTATGATATTTATCCTAAGGCTCTGGTTTCAAACACAACTTATCTGGTTATCTGGATTTTAACCGAAAAATCCGATAGTATCGAGTTAATTGGTTAACTGGTTATTGGGATGTCACGAGCCCTACACCTCCACTTACCCCGTATAAAGAATGCACCTTAAAATATTTTTGAAATACAAGCTATTTTCTTTTATTATCTAAGTCTTGTATAGAAATAAGATATAGAACTAATTCAAACGGAGAAATAATCTTATTTTTTCGCACAGACATATTATATGTATGTATAATATGTCTATGTATATATATATACAGACATATTATATGTATGTATAATTCTAGAATTCTTATGATCCGATTTGATTTCAGTGCATTTTTTAAAAATCTTATATCTTTTTAATTGATATCTTATTTACATTTAATCTTGACTCTGGATGCCCACTAAAAAAATGAAAATACTTCCCTCTAATGTTTTACACAGTCTTGTTAGGATTTTCTCGTTTTGGGTAGTTAAAAATAAAAACCATTGCTTGTGTAGGAAAATGTATTTTTATATAATTATTTTAGGTAATAATATGTTCCATATATCTATTAATTGATAAGTTACTTACAATAAAACAGTTTTAACGTTCACTAAAATATCTCTAAGGCCTTTTTAGTAAGTGTCTGTCCAGAAGGTAAAATAAGCCGTTCACGTTTTATGTACAAAGTAGTC